>JAUUDW010397459.1:0-20548 GCA_032361385.1 Panulirus guttatus
GATAATGAAGCAGGTAATTCCCTTCTTCTTTTTCTTCTTCTTCTTCTTCTCTCTATCGGTCTGCATTTCTAAATTTTTTTTCTCTATCCTTATCATCTTTCTCCCACGCCCTGCCATAAATGTTTCCTTCTTTCATTCACGTGTCTGCTTTACTCACTATCTCAGTGACTCACTGGTTCACTAGCTCACTAACTCCCTTACTACCTCGCTGACTTATTACCATACTAACGCAATACCTCACTGACTCATTCACTGGTTCACTTACTCACCAGCTCACTCATTCACTCACCCACTCCCTCTCACCTTCCTCCCCCCCCCCATCCCCCACCTGCCCCTGACACCACACGTAGTCTCACCCACACCATAATGGGTCGCATGGGTCAAGGATCAGTGCCCTCACACCTGAATGACCCACATAGCTATTCAGGCCGTCATAAACCACGCATGTGCACCAACATGACCACTTGGGACTTCATAAGCTACGCTTGCGCACAAACATTGTCCCTAAGAACGTGATCATGCATGAATGTGCACAACAACATTACTCTTAAAGACATTAGCTACGGATGTGCGCAGAGCCAATCAGGCCTTTATCAACCGCACATGCGCTCAATATGGGTCTCCTCAGTAAGACCTGTGGTCCCCGTTAAGGGAAAACAATTAGCACTAATCACTTTCTCGTCTGTTAAGCTGAAAATCGAAAGATGTTGAAAATATGCAAATGATCTTTTTTTTCACTTGCTAATGATATGCCAACTTAGAATCCACCACGATGACCAAACGAGTTGTGTTTTGAGCGTCAAATGATAAATGTTCACTTTAGATAAAACTGCAAAAATTGATTAGATCTCCTGATATAAAGTAGTATGTAAATTTCTATAATGATGATCGACCCGATTCAAGCAGTCATTAAAGCAATATTGATTTTAAAGCTACATAAGATAAGGAAGTTAAGCAGGAACTTGGGAAAACTTCAGGTTCTTCATGCTAGCCGCAAGGTAATGCTTGTCCCGTAAAATGTAGGAAATTCGTCAACGATTTCAAAATCCAAAGTTTGATGATATAACTAAACTGCCACGTTATGCAGCATATATCCGAACTCTCCTATCAACAAAAGAAATTCAAAAAAGTTTCAGTTCATTGTCTGAACTAAAAAATAAAATCAAATTTTCTGGACACCAACTCCGATTATCATCTAAAGTCATTCAATATGTTCCATGCGCCAATGAATGAAATTGTAGATGAAGTATCTCTTCTGCCTCGCCACAAACATGTCATACGATCCCTAACAAAGTTATCACGTATTATGTTCATAGTTAATGCCTGTAATGCATTTTGCCTACATTTCACATGCTTTTAACATGTGACTGTATAGATATGCTCACCTCTACATCATGTTGTAAATCTTCCTGCACCGGATCACATTGTTCTCTTTACAGATGCTCTACACTCATGACTCAATCGCAGGTCAAGTGCACGTGTGAAATGTATGGATGGTGCAGGCTTACTGCCACCTGGCGTGTGTGTGTGTGTGTGTGTGTCCGTGTGTGTGTGTGTCCGTGTGTGTGTGTGTGTGTGTGTGTGTGTGTGTGTGTATGTGTGTGTGTGGGTGTGTGACTAGGAAGTAAAGTACATCACACACATACGTGTATTTTATCACGTAAGTGTTTATTACTCAACTTTAGGATAACTATTGCAGGTAAATCGGTAGAACGCTCATCGCTTGATAATTCCTTAATGTTATTCAAATAATGCTCTAAGAGGCGTCACCGCTGACTACAGGTAACTGATTACCATTACCAACCCCCCCCCCCTCAGTGAGGCCACAACAAGTACATCCACACAAGAGCAAAATTAGCAATGTAGTGGTTCTAGAGGTACTCACCAGGGTCGGTGAAGGGAATGCTCTCCCCAGTGCTCTCCTAGATCCGCAACAGAAATGCTTTCACTAGTATGGCGTCTAGGTCTTAATAATAGGCTCTTGAACTACTGACTGCATGAGTGAATAAAGTTCACAAACCTGTGGCAGCATTGTAACATGTGGCCCCATGTGTTTACAAGAGGATGGGTGACACCCGAGTGCAAAACATTTTGTGAGATTCATCAATAAATTCAGACTGTGTAGAGCAGGTCTGTTAACCTTGATAAGTACTCACAACAATCTCAGTCGCAAGTTGAACTATTCCATGTAAATATGCACAATATCTGTACAAGAATTTTCAAATAGGACTCTTCATTACCAAAAAGTTGTGCTATAATTGTTATCTTCCAATCTTGGTTAGATATCAGACTCTTGCGTCATAAGCGATGTCTGGATGCGCATTGTTCAACAGTGACAGGCGACACAACAGAAATGTGATTGTGCAAATTATGGCAAAGTTTCAGTAATGACGAAAATTGCATGGCTGACAGCTGAGGGAGCGAACAGGAAAGAGGAGGGAGGACAAGAAGCGTGAAGAAAGCAATACAGAGGGAGGAGAGAACAGTAAAATAGATAAGTTACCCATAAAATGCTGAAAGAATTAGTTTTCTGTAAATAGTTTTCAGAGAAAACTTGTAACTATAACTTTGGTATTCTCATAGCAACAAGACAATTGATAGTGGTGTACTCTCCTTGTTAAAGGTAGGGGTGCACTCTACTTGATGAAGGTATTGATTCACTATACCTATACGTACAAGATATTTTGACCTATTGTACGTTTGAACTATGGCGATAGACCAAGCCAACCTTGTGGTATGTTATATGAAGAACAAAAAAAGAGAAATATTTGGGTATTTTTGAAGTTTTTTTTCTATGTATATGTTGTTACTGTGGTAGTACCACCTGCTAGATGTATCAGAGATAGATATAGAGAGCTGTGTCATCCCAGGAGTGTAGATGTCGGTAGCCTGGTATGCTGTTTCACTATGCTTAAAATGTTCTATAGTTGAGAGAGACAAAGGTATCAGTAATTGGGATAAATGCACCTCCATTTGCGAACCTTTCTCTTTTAATTTTGCCTTCTTTTCGTTTAGTGAAGAACCTCTAGTATTCACCATGTCCTATGATGCTGGTGAAATATACGTATGAAGGAGTTCTGGTGTTGACAGTGTCTGTCCCATCAACCGGTAGTATACATCTACATTTGAAGTACATCAGTAAAAAGGTATACACAGAGCACCGAGTTTACATTCCATATGAAGATCTAATGAAAAAGGGTTTCCCTGATTTACTATATTTTAGGTTAGTTTAGCGAAGCATTTACCCACTTCTTAATTTGTATTCTGTCCTTCTAACGTGTGTTAACTCTTCTCTTTGTTTTTACACACAAGTGAGTATATATAACCAACATTCTATATGAACACTATAATGCCAGGATATAATCAATATAGGGAACTGGGGTATGGACATAACAATTTTTTTCCTTTTATTTGTGTTTCCTTTGAATGCAAAAGCCAGAAACAAAAGTTTTCATCGAGGTCATACCTTAAATGGGGCCACAGAAATAGTGGGAAAGGAGGCTTTCCCCACCCACCCATCAGCAGTTCTAAGATGTCGTAGTGAATACACATAACGGGGTTATAGATCAAGGGTCTTGTGGATATAGCAGTGATATGTTGTACTCCATAAGCCTGGCAAATGTCTTGGAAGCAACCGTGTAGTTTTCAAGGAGTACCAGGGACGTAGCTCTATTGTTCCAGACCCTCTATGGCCAGAGGTGTTGTGCATACGTCATCTCTCAGGGTCTTCCAGGGACCCACTCCATATTGTAGCTCAAGTTTTCCAGGAGACCTTTTACAGATTTCAGATTTACGACAAGAGAATTCCGGAAGCTTTTGGGTAACAGACTTCCAGCAGTGTCATTCCAGATCTCTTTGGATGAAAGACGCGACTGAGTAGGCTTCCAAGGGCTTTGTGTGTAACTTTGTCCATAGAGGCTTCCCGGGGTCTGGAGTGGCGTGACTATATTATAGAAGAGAGGTCGCAGGAAAAACCCTGCTTCTTGAGCCAGTCGACGATGAAGTCGCGGTTCTTCTTCATCCAGGCCACGTTGATCTTTGTCGCCTCTACCGCTTGCGACACCGCCCTCGTCCCCGTCAGCAGTCGCCCCACGTTCTCCTGCTCGAATTCCATCAGCTGTGGGAGACACCAGAGCTTTTAGTGACCACCACCAGCTGTGGGAGACACCAAGGTTGTTAATGGTAACCAGCAGCTATGGGAGACGAAGGAGTTCTCAGAGGTTACCGCCAACTGTGAACAACACCCAGCGTAGTCAGTGGTCACCAGCAACTGTGGGAGTCGAAAAGGGTGTAGGTGGTAACCACCAGCTGTGGACAACACCCAGAATCAGTTAATGGTTACCAGCTGTGGGAGACAAGAGGGTAATTAGTGGCCACCACCAGCTGTGGACAACAGCCTGGGTGGTTTGTGGTCACCAACAGCTGTGGGCAACAGCCAGGGTAGTTAGTGCTAACTGAAGCTGTGGACAACACCCGAGGCTGTGTGGAGGAGGTTTGTGATCAGGCAGCCGCTGTAACGCCACACAACAACTCAGTTGTTGTAACAAACCATCTGAATCATTGAAACTTTCTGTAACTTGGCAAGGAAGATGTTTGATGTCTCATATGATCTGCTTAAGTACGACCCTTGAGCGACGGGACGACCCTTGAGCACAGAAGAGTGACCCTGGGTATGATGGCCAAGCCTGTGACCCAGCCAGTAAGGATCAGGTCAAGACCAAGCCATCACACGCAAGGGTCACACCGTCATGCTCAAAGATCGAATCGTCGTGCTCAAAGGCCTTACCGTCGTGCTCAGGAGTATACCGTCATGTTCAAGGATTATGCATCATCAGTTGTCATAGACGAGTCTACTTAACATCGTCAGCTGACCTGACTATCTGTACGTGACCTGACCTCAAAGTGATCATTTACGTGTGATTTGGCCCTACCAACAGCAGCTAAATTGGCCCCTGACTCCATCAATTACAGCTAACCTTGCCCCTTGACCTGACTAGTCCGGAGCCATCTACCTACATACCGAAGAGGTTACCAAAGGTCACCTTACCTCCCTGAGCCGCTGAGCTGTGTTGAAGGTCTTGGTGACGTCCTCAACCATTGCGGGCAGAGCGAAGAACGTGGTGCCGATGCTGAGGAAGAACGCCATGAATCAGTCATCGCAAAATTTATCAATCAAGTACCTTTAAAAAAGGTCCACAACTCTTAGAGGGTCAAGATTTTCATATTGGAGTTAAGCTCTTATACAAAGGACAGTCACCTGTGTAAAGGTCTGGCGCTCGTATGAGGACCTAAGTGGTATCTGCGAAGTTAATCAGCTTCACTATCAGTCTCTCGAGAGTCCAACTTGTAATCTGATAAACTGTCAACAAACAATATATCAAACCAAAAGATACTGGCATAACGATGCTTCAGCGATGGTTGCCTGTATTTTGAGCCAACAGGATTGGAGACAGGAAGAACGCAGAGTTATTCTTGGTGGAAAGAAAAAGACAGGTTTAATCTATGGCAATAAACACACTCCTCTTACTGAGACTCTACTGTATATTTCAGAAATAAATAAATCATGGGTCTATAATTCCTTTATAACCGATATCTTTTTTAAGTTGGAGGTTCCAATCACGGACACAGAGAGGTTTATGAAAGGGAAAAGAAGAAACAAGGGAAAGTATTTATGGGTTTTGGAGAAAGTGAAAAATGGTGTGTGTATCTTTGTGGATAAACATCTTGAAGAGTAAAATGAAGCGTTACTTCATGAACGTGTGAAATGGCGGACATGCATTAAAAAGAATATCCTAGAGATGTTGATGGAAAGATTAAACACATACGTATATAACACAAAATACAGAATTTTACTTCCTACATGTGAGACAACATAAAGGTGTCAATGGCGCTCTCGGGATGCCTACAGGCCAACATGTCGACCTGAATTCTCTCTCTCTCTCTCTCTCTCTCTATCCCTACTCCTCCTGGCTTGATACTTGGATAACGCCTGATTGGCCCTACCATCTTCATACAAGAATGTCTACTTCCAACTACAAGTGAACCAGTAACTCAGTGAAAGTCTCTCTAGAGAGGCCTACGTCGGAGCTGCGGTTGCCTCCACGTAAACAACTTGACTCTAACACATTCTCCTTCGGCCTTCCGACCGTTGGAGCTGTGACCCAGCTGACCACAGCGACTCCTATAATGATATCCTCGAGGGTGACAAGGGTGATCGCCTGACCGACGTCCGTCACCACAATCATCACGGCGCACCAACCAGTACTCACACAGACACAAGAAAAAATGCACAGCTAAGCAAGCAGATAACTTTCCCATAGTTATGTGTATGCCAACTACTGTATCATTATAACGCAACCAACGTGAAAATATTCATCGCATAATGTTCATTATCATATACATAATATGTCAATACAGTATTACTACAGGTCAAAAAGTATGTAAGTTTGCATCGCTCATTATTCACCGTTGAATACTTATTGTATGTCACCACAATACAACTGCAGTTCAACCAATATGTAATTTTACATCACTTAGAGTTCACTACTGAATATATATAAGTCATCTAATATGTAACTTTACATCATGTACAACGAATCACCACTAAATGTAATATGTACATAACAAAGAATTTGTTCTGCACAACTTCCTGTACTATGTAGATAGACTTCACTCATGTACTTATCCCAAACATAGATCTATTCAGTCCAACCTTGATCGTTAGCCCTTTTGTAATAAATGAATTAGTTACCATCTTCCCCCTGCCCATTATGTAATTCCCCAACTGTGTATTTTCAGGCGAGTGGCTGCCTGAATGCAATAAATCGATCTTTCTTTACTTTATCAATTTATAAGCAGACCGCCATGCACGTCTGTTACGCACTACACCACATAGACCGCCTGTGTTACGCTTCTGCCGTTGATAACTGCTGTGAGACCTCTGTTCATACATGCTTGTAACGCATGACAGGAGACAAACCACCAGTCAAGCGTGTGTGTCATGCATTACAGCAGATAATCCACCTGCCGTGCATACTATGACATAGTGCATGGACTATGCTCGTGGTACATTCATTGCATCTTATCATCAACCAGTCATGCACGCCTATCACACGCCAGAGCAGATTGTAATACACCTGTCATGTAAGTCTGTCATGAGGTCACCGAGGGACACAAGCCATCTCTATGCCATTCGTTATGCTCATCTGTCATGTGCCACGGACGACCCGCCCTCCTCCTCCTCCGTCCGTTGCAGCGGGACTTACTAGTTTGCGATGCGCGACCACTGGGATCTGAGGAAGTCCCAGGCCAGGATGTTCCCCACCGGCCCGGCTGCTATACTCCTGAAGGTGCTGGCAGCGTTCTGACGTCTGATCCCAGAACTAGCGTTGAAGGCGCCCTCCAGGTACCTGTAGGAGAGTTCCCTTTCTTCATCCGGCAGGTATGACATTCATCCCCCACAGCACGACGTCAAAATGGAGATTAAATAGTCGCCATAATGGAAAGTTCACTGTTGATTTTGACATGAACTTTTGAGAAACAGATTGTCTGAGTCACACCGTCAGACTTGCTACCCCAGACGACATATATATGCCACATTAGCGACACAAGCAACAGAAAGAGACGTTGGCGGTATAGCTCTGCCGTGTAACATGCAAAAACAAACTTAAATATGGCTAACAACAGTTTGTGTTCAGGTAGGCATAACATAATTTGCGATCTTTTTGGCGTCAGTTGGTGACAGTGACACGGAATATTGTCTCTCAGAACACTCCGCCTGTATTAGCACTGACCTGGCCAAGAGCCAAATCTCCTCGGTGCAGGCGAGGGCGTCAGCCACTTCGGAGGCTACGTTATCTCTGCTCTGTCTCCAAGCGAAGTTCCACTCGTCCTCTCCTCCGGCTCTGATGGCTGTACAGTACACAGAAGCCGCCACGTTTGCCGAAATACCTCTGGTGGAGACACGGTGCCAATGGTGTATACTGCTGTATTCGTTTATCAAGATTGGGTTAACCTAAGGTAGGAAGGTACGGTTTGGTTAGGTTATTATTCTTAAAGCAATTCAAAGAAGGTTAAGGATCAGCAAGAAACTGCGAATTATTCATTAATCAAAGTTCTCACTCAAAAGCCTCTGGGTTGTCCATCCATCGTCGGAAGAGCTGGATGGCGTTGTTCCGGCAGTCTGGGTGCCCCAGGTTGCACGCCCAAGTCATGACTTCACTCCTCAGCAGCTGTGTCTGCAGGTCATCCTCCTGAAGCTCCTCGAAGCCCACCGAACTATACACCGGCAGGATCAGCGACAGAAGATACTCCTGATCAACAAGTGAAGAAGGCTTACACCGGGATTCGCCGGTTGTGTGTTACATCTATTGTACTCGATCTAATTTGTATATGATTGCCATATAGGTAATCAATAAATGATGATATAAATAAATGTATAGTCAGGGCAAGGAAGCATTCTCAGTAACGAGGAGATCCTGTTGCCGGAGAGAGTAAAGGTCGGGTACTGGGAATTTCTCATTCACTGCGTAAAAGCTTCAAAGGTTTGGGCAAGTGAAGGCCTGGTGCATAGAGAGGGAGGAGGCCGGGCTTTGCTCCACGTAACACAAGAAAGTTGACCAATGGAGAGGCGATGCTCGGGAGAGTGTTATTCTCAGATTCCGAACTGTCCATTGAGCCAAGATTCAGGGAGAGCGAGATTCTCAGGTACAGCAATTCGTGCCTGATACACAATATCGAACCTCTACCTGGGTCGAACCCCTGAAGTACACAGACCTCCCACTTCTCCCGGCATGGTAAAAGCCCATGAAAAGTTCTCAAGACCTCCTTTCAACGGACTGTTGTCTTACAACTTAACTCGTCTCGACTCCCCGATGAATAATCTGGAAAAAATAATTAGCAGTGAAGCCCATCATGAAACACAGTATCTTATGAATGGACCCCAACATCCGTATTTGACAGAGAGTTTGGCAGACAGTATATGGAAAGCTCTGTGACCAGTACACCAGATAGCCATCATTAAAGAGGCAAGTGCAATTGCTTCGAATCCCTTTGATAAACACGTTCAAATACTACAACAACAAAACTCCCATCTGCAACATAAGAACGAAATAAGGAGGTAAAAACAAACTCTCTAAAGAAGTACATGATACTTGTTCAGAAAGCAAGGCACACGCCGACCATGGAGTGATTATGTTCCCTGAGGCGACAGTTACCGGATCCAACACACATCTGGTCTCTCCTCAACACCTCATAGCAGAATGTTGGGGTTACCGTGATCAGTGTGGCAAAGATTTTGTTACCAAGATTAGATGTTTCCAAAAGGTATTTCTATTGTTCCTGTCAAATCACTTCTTTTGACTACATCTGCATGATGTGTTATCATTAACCAAAGGTTGCATTGTTTAAACTGATCTCTGCAATATATTGCTAGAGAGAAATATGCATTACCTTAAGGGCGCCGAAGGCTTGGTCCTGGTGGAACATGTCGCGTAGATACTGAAGGTTATTGAAGGCCGCCTTCCAGGGCACGTAATGCCTCTCCTTCGCCAAGTAAGAGATCACTCCCAGGGCAATCCTGTAGGACAGGTGTCCTGGGGGAACGGAAAACAGGTATGCTAGATTTTGTTACTTGTTACACACGTTCATACATGTGTGCTTAGTCACGATGTTATAGATGCCCTGGTCACACATGTGCCTATTTATTAGACTGGCATAACACAATGGAAGGACAACCACAATCCTTTCCAATTTTTTTTTGAAACTTAAAGTTTTTCCTTTTCAAGTGTGTGTATGTCGTGTGTGTGTGTGTGTGTGTGTGTGTGTGTGTGTGTTTCATTCAGAGCCTGAAAAAATAATCTTGACATCATGAAATTAAATACTTATTTTTTGGACAGAACTGTTTACAAACGGTATAGATAAGTTGCAGTTTCGAACTAGAAATACTTATTCCAAGTTTTGTTTGTCCTTCCAGCAGGATAAAGATCACTTACCTCTTTCGTCCTAATTTAAGGAATGACATTCAAAAACCACAGAAAAGACTCTAGAATGAACAGATATTTTTTCACCAGCGATGGAAATGGCTACAAACTTTGATTCAAGACACATTCTTTTTGTCAGTTACTGAAGCCTTCAACGTCAAAAAAAATCATTCATGCGTTTCCACGACTAATAACCTACTTTTACAGTTGATTATCTAATTAGTCATTAGTAATTACGTGTTGTACTAGAAATATACATACACACGACACTTGTTAAGACAGGAGGGTCGGTACCTCACCTGCCCTGGCAAGACTAAGGGCGTCGTCAATGATCTGGGCCCGATTCGTGACGTGAATCGCCTCGTGGTTCTCCTGAAGCTGCCGCGTCAAGAGCTCCCAGTTGGCTTCGTCGTAGTTGACCCTGTAGTATCCTGCAGGGAGAAGCTCTCTGAACTGTTGGTCCTTTCATAGCAACTATATACATGAGGTAGAGTTGTCATACATCAACAGGAAAGTTAGATTATACATAGGAGGATACAGGGAGAATTAAAAGTTAATGTGTATACGTAGGGTGAAATGATGGCATAGGGATCCCGTAAATAAAGTTATACATATGGTGTAGTGATGATAAAAGGATCCGTAAAGAAGACCTTAAAACTCTCATGGTAAGATGTCGATACACAAAACCAAAGTAGAAACTTAGAGTGCACAGAGAGTGATATGGTGGTACAGAGACCCAACAAAGAAAGTTGTGATGTACAGAGTTAAAATGACGACAGGGAATCTACAGCTACAGCAGACAAACGGTGGGATGATGACCGGACTCGAAGAATCAGTCACGAGTCCATCGTAGAGATCTGGAACCCCCTGTTGCAGCTGAACTCACCCGCTTGTTTGACATTGAAAATAATCCATTTATCCGGCTGCGGATACCCGATGAAGGACACGGGTTGGATGCCCAAACCGCCGAGCCAGATATCGGCGCTTGTGTTGTCGAAGTCCGGGTTGTCCTGCGTGGTGTAGGTGAGGGGAACCCACCAGTTGTGGGCAGAGGCATCCCCGTCATCGTCTCTCGTCTCGGAGCTTCTGTCCAGCAGGAAGTATTCCTGCGTGATGAAGGCGGAGGAGTTGCCAGCGCGAGTGACGCTCACGACTGGGTAGCCCATCTGCAGCGTCCAGGTGTCCATTATGATCTTGACAGTGAGGTCGTCGGGCAACGTGCCGTCCTCGTGAGCCGCCTCCGTCAGGTACTGCCACAGGTCGTCCTGCTCAGCACTCTTGTATTTCCTGAAAAGTTTACGAAAGGAAATAGGATAAAGAGTCGTGATATGACCTTAGTATCTATTCTTTATATCTTTGTCTTCTTATTCTTCCCGTCTTAGCGAGGTAGCACTATGAACTGAGCCCTTCAGGATAAATTCTCCCTTTGCTCCAAATTCTGCCTTTCTTTAAGAATGAAATAATACGTAACGGGAGGATTTCAATCACTCCTCCCACCTTACACTCATCAATCTTAGTCACCTTCTACAACATGCAGAACACTGCATTATTTATCTCTAGTAAACTCTACTCATCTTTAATTCTACGTAAAGTAAAGAATTCCGTAAATTCTTCTGTTTTCAGGTTTGCGCCCAGGTCTTTACGTAACCAGAAATATATCTCAGTTCTGGGAATGGGTTAACTCAGCTTCAAAACATAGGTTTTTCGCAGAAGGTTGGAAACGACTTACAGCTCGGTGAGGTAGGTCTTGAGGCCCTTCCTGAAGGTGGCCTCCGTAAGGAAGTGCTTCATCATGCGGATGATGGACGCGCCTGCGGGAAAATACAGTTATTGAAGAAAAAAAAGAAACGATGATGAATGAACTGAAACGAATACGAAAGAAAAGAAAAAATAGTAAAAGAAGATAACGTAGAAATAAAACTGACCAAATACAAAAAATAATACACTTATGGACAATAAATGTAAGTGGAAAAATAGAGAAAGAAAAGTCAAAAGAGGATCACAAAAGGAAGGAGGAGGGGGCCCGGTTCTCTACTGCACGATGTGATTAGTCATACTGACGCCAGATGGCATAATGCACTACTTTAGAAGAACAGGACAGATGCCTGTACACTGGATCAATTCTTAACACCGAAATCTTAATTGTGATTTAATTTTCTGTAAACATGTGCCGGTTATCGATGAAAACGTTTAAGTTTCCTTAGTAATACCAAGCAATGAAATAAATACGATTATTCTAAAGCACATTTTACTGTCATACTCGAGAATAAAGAATAAATCCTGTCAAATTCTTTAATGAAAAATGAAAAAAATATGTTAGTAGTTTGAACTGTATTTCTCACCTTCAGCGTCGCTTGCTGACAAGGTGACGCTTAGCAAACACATTACTTAACAAGACAGACATCACACAGATGAAAGGGCCATATGCATGATCAATTGAGGGCTGGGTGTCTCTTGTCCACAGTTATTTGAAAATCTGTTGCAGAGGCAACTGGTCAGGATTGATGACGCGGTTTAATATTGATTAGTTCACTATAAGTTAGATTACATGTTAGGTTAGGTTACTTTGGGGTTGGTATTGACTTCGATAAGTTCGGTCACCGTTCGTCAAGTTACTTTGAGGTGGTTGAACTAGGATAGGTTACGTTTGACGTCAGACTAAGTTAGCCATAAAGGGAGTCTGATAAGTTTTCGATACAGTAATTCAGCCTCTGCCCCAGATATGAAGTAGATGATTACGTTAATATCATTATGATTTATTACGACCGAAATCATACCTTTACTGTAGGAGATGATGTCGAAGATTTCATTGACGTCGGCGGGATCGTCGATGGGGATTCGGATTGGATGAGAGGAGCGGAGGGCGTCCAGGGCCATCACTTTTTGCTGCCGCTTCACCACGAACTGGTCCAGGCTCCCCCAGGACGGCTCGATCTGAGGTGAGGAGGGAGGGCAAGACCTAGGTCCTCGAGAACTCTTTAGACACAAGGAGTCACAGTCAGGAAAGCATCAAGTTCAGTGAAGTCATTTGCTATACGGTCTCCTCAGGGCTTCTCAGGTCGAACGTCATGGAAAAGTATGATATCTTGTTATCTTACACTTAGTCAAGGTCAAGGTAATGGTTTAGTGGGAGATCGATAAGGTCATCTGGTAGGTGGTGCCACAGAGATGCATATCATGGGAGGTCGGGAGGGTAAGGAAAGGTTGAAAAAATAAAGACAAACACAAGCGTCATTAGTTAAGCAAGGATGAAGATTCCTGGGAGATAAGCTTCGACCAGAAAGTCAACATCTCTACCAGTCCCTCGTCTGTCAAGATGATATCACTAATAGTATCAACCACATCCCTTGCTGTCAGTATTAATGACAACTACGAAAACTAGACTTACATAGTCCCCTGCTATGACTGCCATGTAGGTGGCGAAGCCCTCGCTCAGCCAGATGTCAGTCCACCAAGACATAGTCACCAGGTTGCCGAACCACTGGTGGGCCATCTCGTGGGACACCAGGTAACAGATCCACTGCTTCTGGACCGCCGGGGAGGTGGCCGGGTCATACACGAGCCCTGACTCCCTGTCAGACAAGACAGAACGTGAGGACGAGAGAAGGAAAATGAAAATGACATTGATAACAGAAACATAATAGAGCAGCTGATTATTCTATCTTCTGACACGACATTTCAAAACAGAGTAAAACAAACCTTAAAAAAACAATGAAGAATTTCAAGTAATGTGACAATAATGCTTTGAAATCGTTATTACACATTCATCTTGCATATGCTTCACATGTTTTTCACATAGAGTTATCCTGCATCAGCTTGAGATATTATAGTCCCTTGATGACTATGACCCCCCCCAAGCGAGCCCCTCCCGATGACCCCAACAAGTTCATGCAGAAAACGTTTTGTTGTCAGCTGAAGCGAAGACGCCAGAGACCAACCTGTAGGTAATCAGACCCCAGTTCTCCATGGCATTTGGACTCATCTCTGGAGGACAAAAGAAGTCCAGTTTGGGGAGAGGGTAGTCCACTCCGAAGAAGTCCTGGAAGAACTGGAGGCTAAGCGATGCCACTTTGGCCCCATAGTCTAGCTTGGTATTCACGGCCTCCCTAGCCCACACTGGGGAAGAGAGAGAAAGAGGGACCTCAGCTGATAATGCTCCTATACAGAAAGCAACGAATTGCATCTGATTCATACAGTTGTGTCCGCAGCTTACGTCTGATTGGGATCCTGTTGCTATAGCTGTCTTGGCTCACGACCAAAGCGGGGAAGTCGGAGATGGTGAAGGCGACCAGGTAGGTGGACATGGGCACCGACGTCTCAAATTCGTCCCACACCCAACCCTCCTGCTCCTCACTGCACAACACAAGTTACATAACTAATGTATGTACAGTTTCTTGCTGAAATGTGGTCCTTTAATGAAAACTGTAATTAGGTCTCACATTCCTTTTAACGATATAAAGACATTTGTAATATACTGGAGAAATTGCATACTAGAAAAACAATAATTCGTGTAGACCAGACAGAATACCATATTGTTTCATAGTAGGACTCTCTTCCGAAGAGGGAGCCCTACTATCTGCATTTGATCTATCCCATATGAATGGGAACGGAGGTGATGGTGATGGATCGTTAACGGATACTTTATGAAACGCTTCAGAGGATATCTGAGGTCGTAGACTAGAATTGTTAAAAAAAAATAGAAATCCATAATATTCTTGATCATTAATCATTACAGTCAGAGTTCTTTTCTAGAGCTGGTGCCTAAAAAACTAAAACAAGTCATTAAAAGAACTGGTTGGTGATATGCAAAACCGCTCCCACTTCTAACGGGAACAGCGGGCGTCGTCAATCCTCTCTTTCCGTGAGGTGTGAACCCACTGGGTATCGACTCGATCCTTCCAAGCTGTCGATCTCCGGGTTTCTGCTCATCATATCGAGGTCGTCGATAGCATCTTCAAAGACTCGCTCTGTGCGGTATTATCTTCGGGTTCGATAAACTTACAAGATATTGAGATGTTGCGCCTTCCTCTCCGCGGCCAGTGAACCAGAGATTGTCATCTGGTGAAGTGGAGGCCAAGCGTGGTGCAGAGGGCCGTTGTCTGAGTTGAGGCTGCCAGACCACTCCAGTAGTCCCGTGACACCAGTGATACGTTGGGTGTGGCATCAGCGTTACCTTGACCTTAAATATGATAAAAATTCATAAATGGAAGTGGCTTCTATTAAAGACTAATGATGAATGATAGTACCCAGTACCTGAAAATGATTCAGGTGCCAAAGGTGGAATCACCATGAGGGGGGGGAAGGAAAACGTGACGTGAGGGTAGAGTGAAGCCTGGCGTGTGGGGTCGTCTCTGATAATCCTAGCTTGAAGCGGCGAATAAAGACGTTTGCAAAAAAAGAAAAAAAAAGTATTAGGATAACGTTAGTGATGAGATTATGGAGCAACCTTTGCTCAGGATGTCCTATTCGCCAGCGTGTACACTGCCCGGCTTTCTGCATTGTCACTTCATTGTTCAAACGGAATAGACAAAACGCTTCATAGTACACACTTTCTTTCTATAGGCTGGTCCTATTGAAGACTCGGTGTACCATGTAAGTGTTGTATATATAAAAGGACACTTACTTAATATACAAGACATATTATACCACAGAACAGTTTTTCTAAAGTTCTATCTTAAAATTCCTACAGTATGTATGACTACACCCTGCATGGATGCGTGTTCATGCGTGCTAATACTACATTTTTCATGGATGTTACATTCATTACGCAAACTTCTTTCCTGTGATGATGAACAAGTGATCCGGGGATTCAGTAGGAAAGACGCTTAATATAAGACATCCAGAAAAATGAGACCAGCGGTTGGCTCGTTCATGGAGTGTGGCGTGGGTGCGGAGGGAGTAAGGCACTGTGATGGTTATCGGCAAATCGGGATCGGTCACAAGTCAGCTCGGATGCTTTGTACAACAGATCTAGAGAAATGGATCTTACACAATTCATGCTAAATAAGCAAGACGATGAATGTGATGTACCATTTACGGAGTTTGAACTTGATGCACCTAGGAACAAGGACAGTGCCCCTGGGGAGGATGGTATCACTTATGACATTATTAGACTTCTAAGACATGTACCTGGTAGTCCGTCATTACTGTATAAGTTATGCCACGGGTCATTTACCTCCCTCATGAACCTACAGCCTAATTGTACCAATACCTAAACACAGTCAACCTGATGAATTTCATCCCATCTCCCTGACGAGCTGCGTATACAAAACTTTTGAGAGGATGGTCCTCAACAGAGTCTTCAATAAAGAGAAATTAGTAACGATAGGAGCTGACCACCAAAACTGAAAATTTGTTGAGAGGCGACTGATTATGTCTTCTTTAAATATCTTGGTGTTTCACTCTCAGTACTACAACTGATGTGCAAGAATTAAAGTGGCAATATATTGACTCAGAGATCTTAGAGTTGCTGCGGGGTACAATCCTATTTATGGTGCAAATATTATGATTGTTAAAGTGATGTACTTAGATTACCACGCACCAGTTTTGGTCCTATATAACAGCAAAGGTGTCAAGAGACATGAAAAAAATGCAAAATGAAGTCTTAAGAATCATCCTTGGTTGTCCGAAGACCACTAAAATACCCAACATGCTGAAAGAACTTGGTATTCCTAGCACTGAAGACAGAATACTTGAAATCAATCCTATGACAGGACTGAAACATTTGCCTGGCGACTGAGATAGCGTTGTCTCTGTAGTTCATATAGATATCGAGCTTGACATAGTCGATAAGATTACAAGAAATTCTTAATATCACTTCGCCTTAGAGATCAGCTTTGAAATAACTCAATGAATATACCCAAAGCCGTCATATTAAAACCTACTAACGACATGAATAATGAATGGGAAAATTACACAATGTCCTTTACCTGGCCAGTCGACATTTTGTTATTTATACTCATTTTACCAGTTCATTACATTAGCCTTATGTGATACTAATTCATAATCTCTTTTTACACCCCTACATATCATTAAAATCATCAGATGAGCCTGGATAAATCACGTTTCCTGCCATGCAGCAACAAACACTCTAATGCTCTAGGTACTGGTGAGAGTTAACAAAGACCACAGGTTATATTGCTAAAGGACACGGCGGACAGGATGCCATAACTTGTCATTACTTAATCCAAACCAAACCACCACAATATAGTAACTGCATTCCCATAATAAAGATAGCTTTCTCACTGGAACGTATGGGTGTAGCTTTACGAGGCCGAAGCATCATCCACTTGTGACAACACACCACCTCACTAGACCTCACTGTGCACAGCGTCAGCCAATACGAAACGCCATACTTTCGTTATAGACTGTAGACTGTGAAGCATCACATGTGACAGTTGATGTGATGCAAAACGATATACCTTTTTCATATTCATTACACTTAAAAATGTGTAACAACTTCTCGGATAATCATAATGAGAACGAATTGGGTAAGTAACTATTCAAACGCATCCTAACGACCCACCCAGCAGGTGTAAAGGTCTCCCAGAGTTGGTGACATTTGCTTCTGTGGATGGAAGGGGGACATGGCTTGTAACTATTGGCGTTGCTGTGTGCTAATCAAAGCAGAGGGGGAAGGGAAGTTGCGTGATCATGGAATATTTCACACTCCAAACAAAAACTGCAAATAACGCCCTAATTTGCAATTAACATTACTCTTACCAGTTTTACTTAGTCTTGTCTGTTTCTGTTTCATAGAATATGACGTTGTACTTTTGTAGGTGTCACCCACCAGTGTTCTCCTCTCCTCACCACTGTTCCCTCCTTACTTGCCATCTCCTCTCGCTACCCCACCCCAGGTCAGTAATGAAAGCTTCGAATTAGTGAATCGATACTTCCGGATTCACACCTCACGGAGAGAGGGGACTGACAACACTAACTCTTCCGGTTGGAAGTGGAGGCGGCTGTGATTTTCTCATTAATGAACCTTTGACGTAATGTTGATATTGGTCTGAAATCCTGCAACTCAAACATCAGACAAATTGCACCAGTGTCGCTGGGACTCAAATTCAACGATAGGGACGTGACGAGCATCTCACATGGGTGTGGAGGTGAGGAGGGGCATGTTGGAGAGCGCCTTCATGTGCTGCTCCCTCGCCAGGAAAATCTTGAAGGTCGCTTTCAGAGCCGGCTCGTCGATGCAAGGAAAGACTCGACGGGCCTCCGCCGACCCAAGCTGCGTCGCAGCCACCCAGCTGTGGACGTAGAGTGACAGCCATGGTAACATTTCATAAATTTTGTAGGCACGAGGATTTACATTCGACTGATTCCTTTTTCCTCTACAGTAGAAAGACTAGAATAGTCAATACGATCTTTAGGGCTGCTTTGGTGACACTTGGAAACATTAGGATAAACACTTCTATAAAACACACAATGCAGAGTATGGTATTTACCCTCACCTCGTTTCTCCGTTCTCCTTTGTGTAGGAGGACCTATAGAAGCCCCTGGGCTGCTCTCCCAAGGTGCCCACGTAATCCAAAGAGAGAGTATAGTTCCTGCCGTGCGCCAGCTGCTCCTGCATGTGGACGATGTACGTCATCGTGGTGGGGTCGTACTCCTGCTGTATGATCCTCTGCTCCAGACCAGCGTTCGAATCAATCACCTGCCAAACAAAACAATGCAGCACGACTGAGTGCGGACGGCTCTCACCTAACCTGGATGACGAACGTGTCGGTCTGTACGTAACCGCTTCTCTAGACGATTTACGTCTGGGAATCATATTTTGGGCATAATGTAATCCAATCCTCAGGTCTGTGTGTGTGTGTGAGTGTGTCCGCGAGATTGCTATTTGTGTGTTTTACAGTAGTGCTGCCTCATCTCTTAACCCTGAATACATTACTCCTATGTATACACACACACACACACTCACTTACACAAATACACATCCCAGCCAGTAGCCCATTTATCGATCAGCTTCGAGGGGAGGATGAAGCACCTGGGTTGGGCGTAGGCCAGCTGCAAATCCGGGAATCGAACCCATGCGGATCCGTTGCGCTAAACACTACACCAAGGTGTGTGTGTGTGTGCTCAACTGTTAGACAGTGTACGTGCATATGTTTCAGTGTGCGTTATATGCATATGTATGTTGCAGAGTTTTGTTTTTCCTCTGTATACGTGTGATGGGTGGGAGAGCAGAGGTCTAGGGTGTGTGTAACACGCAGCGGGATGGACTGGCTGGGAGGAACATGTGGTGAGGGGAGCAGCGGGGGTGACGCGACCGGCATACTAGGAAAAGATAAACGAATAATGAGCTCATACGAGGGGTAATGAGAGGAAGGGAGGGAGGGGCAGAGAGAGGACGGCAGAGGGGTAGTGAGAGGAAGAGAGGGAAGGGCAGAGAGAGAGAGACGAAGGGAGAGGGAGGGGTAGTGAGAGGAAGAGAGGTAGGGGAAGGCCGGTGGGAATGGATGCGGGCCGGGGGAAGTGCCAATCACAAAACAGTTAATTATCCTCACCGGTGGTTAAGCAAAGCCCAGAGGATATGGTGAATCTACTTCACATATGTATGACTGTATGTACGTCAGCACATACTCCGATCTCATACGTTAACTACTGTTGTCCTCGTTGAACTCCGCTCAAATTTTGGTCATTTAGTTCTGTACATTCGAAGGATTAGCTCTGTTGCTCCAGCGTTTAACAGGTCGCTGCAGAAAAACTGCTCGTTGGCTCATTATCTACAAACTACGTTTCTGAGTCATGGACTCTAAACAGAGTACGAGGATTTTCTGTGGCTACGGTAGTTGAGAACAGTCACTCTTCCCGGGGATGGGATGTGCCAACGAATGCCTCCGACAAGAACGGAAAAGCTCTGGATTTTATACTGAAACGGGAAAGACGAGCAAGCACAGGTACAAGTCCGGAGGTACTCTTTCGGTACGCGGGGACGGATGCCATCATGTCCATATGCCTTGCATGTGTCCAGAGAGAAAAGCCTTTTTCGGACAGTCTCAAATGATCTTTCATCCTGGTCACAATATTCTTTTGAGTTTCAGACAGACGTTCGTGTTTTCGTTGTTGAATTCAATTATAATTTCAAAACACTTATTATGTCATCGCTAAGTTTAGGCTTCGGAAGGGAACTCTAGTAGTTAGCGTTTCTTTACATAACAAAATTCTGCTGAATGGAATCAGTTTTGTCACCCATCCAGTGGCTCTAGGGCTAAAAATAGATTCCACATTTAAGGAACAGTCTTAACAGAACATGATTATGTTAAAATTGTTTCCGGTGGTTTGTAGTCGACGTTCTTAGCTATGAAACCTAACACCGTTTTCTGCTTATTAGCAGCTAAACACCATCTGGCATGCTTCATAGTGTCATTAATGGCAACAAGTTTAATATAATTTTGTTCATTTAATCTAGTTAAAGGGTTTCCGATTGTTGATTGTCTTGTCTTTATTCTCATCTCCAATGTGCATAACATCAAATTTGTATCACCTCTCTTCTAGTTATCCATTCACACCTCTACCTTCTACTTTTGTATCATCCACAAATTTGGAGATAGAGAGAG
>JAUUDW010397460.1:0-10945 GCA_032361385.1 Panulirus guttatus
TGAACATAATAACCTTGCTCTTATTCACATTTACTCGATCTAATGGACCCTGATATAATGGATTTCGGATTTAACGGACCAGACAAATAATAATACATTAATCAATAATAATTGGAAAAATATAAAAATTCAAAAATCTCAAACACCGCACTATGCGCATTTCATATCGCACTTGTTTTTGGTAGCGTGGGGTATACTTGCTTTGGTGATGTGGTGGGGTGAGAGAAACACACATTGGGTGGGAAACACTATGCAGATTCTAATATTTTGACAGAGTCTTGATCACAGAATGAGTACAGAAAAACAGGACTCTTGCTTATATACATGTCGTCGTTGGCCTTCATCCCCTAGGTACCTGGTGTGACCTCCTGAATGGTTGTGCCCAGCATTTGACTTTGCCACCTCTGCCATGTTCCACCTAGCCGTCCCTGCTGTGACAGACCTTGTCGTCTCCCTCAAGCTTGATCTCGCCGCCTCTGCCACTTTGATCTGTCTCGTGGCCACTGTTGCAAGGCACACAAAGCCCTCCCGGTAATTCATGTTTTCTTTTGTCCCTATGTACCCTGCCTTAATTGTTTTTCTTCCTTTTCTTGAACTGCCCCTTCTTAGCATTTTCATTCTATTCCAGTTTGCAGGTGTCCTTTTTCTTGTGCATGCACCACCAGTAAGTTAGAGGTTCTGTGTGCCCCTCTAACTCACTGGTTGTGCATGTCAGGGAAATAGCATCAAATAATTGAGAAGTTAAAAGAAAGCATGTGGACTGTATATTGTATCAAAAAATGGTTACATTCGATTTATTGGACTTTCGGTATTAACGGTCACCCCCTCCACTATCAGTCCATTAAATCATGGGATTACTGTATATAACGTTAATGGGATGGCTTTGATTAAGGCCTCAGCTACCCATGCCATCTAAGCTGAGAAAAAAGTGATATAAAAAAAATAGTTGTAACCAATTAAAACAAATTTAATTTGCTCTATCCCCTGTACCCATTGCACCCTCCTGCATGTTTAGCCCCAAGATTAAGAGCATCACTTGCTCCATTCCTCCATCTCCTCCATGGTTTCCACTTTTCCTTGTTCCCTGCAATTCTGATATGTATACCCTTTTAGTCATCCTTTCCTCATCTCATCCTCTCTGTCTATCTATCTGTATATCTGACACCCAATCCCTCGAGGAACTACCATCAAGGGGATGGCCAAGCAAAAGTCTTTACTTTTCCCTGTCCTTACATGATTGCCTCGCATAAACCATTCCACACATCTTTCCACCATTTCTCTCCCTCTAATCCTCTTCCACTCTATTTTTTCATGTCACAGGTGGTCTCCCTCTCACACCAATACTTTTAATTGTATTATCATACACTCTCCCTGTAAATTCCCCCATCTTGCATTCTTTCACATGCCCAAACCACTTCAAAATATTACATTTCTCCCAATCTACCACTCCACAATTCATTTCCTTTGCATTTCCAGCCATATCACACCTCTCATACACCCCCTCATTTCTTTCTTCATTCCACCTTGTCATACCACATGCTCCTATCAAATAGCTCATTTCCATAGCCTGGATTTTTGACCTCTGTGACTCATTCCATGTCCATGTTTTAGCTGCATAAGTGAGGGTAGGGAGGACTGTGCTGTCCCTCAATCCTTTCTTCACTTCCATACATGCAACTCTACCCTTCATTATTCTATAAAAGGACCCAGTGAATCTTCTACCCTGTACTGCTTTCTCCCTTACTTCTCCTTCCATGCAACCAAACTTAACCAAGATTGCTCATACATATTTAAATTCTCTCACCTCTTCTAGGTTTTCTACCCCCATATCTATGACATGGTTTAGTGCATTTTCTTCTTTCACTCTACTGGGTTTTGCAAAATCTATTCTCTCCTTCTGTTTCCTTTTAGACACCATTCCTTTACCTTTACTTAAATCTACCTTCAATTGCCTACACTTACACACATCATAAAGAAAGAAAACCTTCTGCAGTTCCTCTTCACTCTCAGCAAAACAACACAGTATCTTCTGCAAACAGACTTGTCACTAGCCACCATACTTCACCACCACATTCCATAGCTGCACCCCCCTTTCTCAAGTTTTGCTTTCATCTCGCTTATTGCTCCATCCACATACATGTTCAAAAGCCATGGTGACATCAAACAGCCCTGCCTCACATCCACATGTATGCCCATACTTTTGCTCAGCTTCCCATCCACTTTTACACAAGCAGCTGCAACTCTATTGAAGGTTTTACACCATCTAACAGTTATCCCCCTACCCCATGTATCCTTAACACATCCCATAAAGCATTCCACTCCTATCCGTCATAAGCATTTTCCGCATCCATTAAAGCTTGTGAGATGCTTTTCCTTTTCCAAAGTCATTTCACAACACAGATCCCCTTCCTTTCCTAAAACTCCCTTTCTCCTCACTTATTCTGCATTCAGCAACTTCCATCACTCTAGCAATCAACACTCTTGCATAAACTTTTCCTATTATACTTAACAGACTCATTCTCCTGTAATTGCTACATAAACCCTTCGCACCTTTAAGTTGAATAAAAGAACAAAAACAGCTTTCATCCAATCCTTAGGCACAACCTTCTACTTTCATCCTAAATTACATATCAAAGGCATCCACCCGATCACATTTTCTCCTCCATACTTCAGCATTTCACTCATAATTCTAAGTAATTATCCAGACTTCAACTTAATTATCACCTTTTTTACCTCTTTTTTTTGCTATAGGCCCTTGCACTTGTAACCTTTTTCTTCCACCCTCCATAGCCATGCATGTCACAACTGCTGCCTCACCTTCTCCCACATTTATCAGTTCTTCAAAATACTTCTTCCATCTTCCTTTCACTTCCTCCTTTTGATTAAGCTACTCTCCTTCCTTACTTTTAACATTTACATTTCCAGCCTTACATCCACCTCTTTCCATTTATACATCCCTCCAGTACAATCCACCTCTTTCCTTTTTCACCTCCTTCCAGTAAAATCTTATTTTCCCCAAACTTTTCACAAAACCTCCTTTCAAAATCTTCATCTACTCTCTTTCCTTTCCCCTGTCAGATCCTTAACATTCCACTTACACTTCTAATATTCTTCCCTCCTTTGCTGAAGTTCTACAAGCAAATTCCTTTCATGCTATCTACCATATGTGTTTTTCTTCTCCTCCAAAGCATTTCTAATCTCCCTCATCCACTGTGCATTTTCCCTTTTATTCTTATATCTGAAAATCTTGTATCTAACAACTAATTCTAAAATGTTCACCAGTCTTTATCTTAAACATTTCAAACACATCACACACAACCCCAATCCTACCTTTACTGCACTTTCATCTAAACCTTCTGTCACCCTACTGTCATAATCCTCCTTGCATTCTTTCTCATTCATCTTCTTGCTTGCCAAGACCTATAACCTTCCATTCTTTCTTACACCATACCTCCACTTCTCTCTGATCCTCACCTCCACATGAACTGCACATCCTTTCATCCAAAGCCACATACCAAACAAAACACTTTCGTTCTTCTCTTCCATCACATCTCATCCACGTGTATCTGTGGATCATCTTGTAAAGAAAAAGCATGTGTGCAAGGAATTAACCCCTCTCATCACAGATAACCACAAGATAATATTCAATTCTCATTCACTCCGGGCACTCCCCATTTGTCAACTACCAAGAATTCTCATTTCTTCCAAGTACTCCCCATTTGCCAACTATCATGCCAATTTCATCACATTCCACCTCAGCATTCATAACTCCCATAACAACCACTTTCTCTTCTTTTCAAATGCATTCATACAGTCATCCAAATTTCTTCAGAAAAGTTTCATTTCATCTTTACCTCAAATGGTCTTCTTATTCACAAGCATATATACAAATACCCATGCACACTTTACAATTACAATCTTTCCTTTCACACACACTATTCCTGATCCATTCTAGCCATAATCTGCAACACCCTCCAATACTCTCAGTGACAGCACCAATGCACATCCTTCTTTCCCTCTTCCCTGATATTTTCATTTATTCCTGTCCATACCACTCTTCTTTCCATACCCTCCCACAACTTGCATTCATCATTTCCATTTTCACTCTATAAACACAGCAAAAGGATATGGGTTTCGTCCAAACTATTTCACCACAAGCTCCCTTTAACCAGTCATCCCATTAACATTCATAGCCATTGCCCTTAATTACTCATCCCTTTTACTTCCAGACATAACTACTGGACTTCAATGCTGCTTCTTATCTCTTAGTACTTCACTCCTGACAGGCCACTGGCAGAGGGCAACTCTAGAACAGTGTTTCCCAGAGGTAGCAGGGCTCTCAGATCATCCAAAACACTACAATCTCAGTAAAACTCGGGTGTTTGTTTTAAAAGCAACTGCCCTGATGGAGTTTGTTAATGCCTCTCCCTTCAATTCTACCCCAAACCATTTTACCACATCCTCTCCAGCTCTTTCATACATAATCCTCTTACCACCACACCGCTGTCAGTTCTTATATGATTAACTGTCCTTACACCACATATTGTCCTTAAATATTTCATTTCAACACTTTCACCTTATCCTTTGTATTTTTCTTTTGGGCCCATGCCTCACATCCATATAACACCAATGGGAATACTACACCATCAGACATACCTATCTTTGCCCTTAAATCTAAAACACCAGTTTAAAAATTATCACAAGGGTTAACATGTACAAAAATGAAAATGAGAAACACAGGGACAACATCTGCCATGCCCATGGTACAATATTTAGTGTCTCCATTCTGTGCTGGAGGCAACAAATTATTTCAAATTCTAATCACAAATTCTACCACTCTGTCTATTTCTTGATGTAATTATGCAAATTCAGGCAAAATAAATTTTCTGAGATATTTCATAACATCAAATAATAAAATAGTTTAATCTTATGTGCTATATAATCGAGAACTATGGATAAATCAATAAAAAGATATGTAAACAGGCTGAAATGTAGCAACAGAAAGTGTCATTCAAAGAATGACTAAAACTCATACGACAACTAAATGAATAACTGAAATCAAGTAACTGGGCAGTTTTAGAGATGACAGCAGATGACTCAGTCTACCGTTCTAAAATTCAGTTTATCTAAAGGAATGGATCAGGTACATATAACACCACTCATACACAGCTTTAACCTACATCCACTATGCCAAAGTGAAACACTTATAAAAAGCTTTTTATATATATACTCTCCACACTAAGTTGGTTTTTCATATAAGACTGTGTCTCCATTCATACTAGATCCACATAAAAAATACTTCCATTTTATCACCTTCATCTGAAGTATACTTAATCCTAATAAATTCTTTCACTATTTCTATCCACTTTTTCCACTGTGTTCCTCTTCTCAGTGTACCTTCTACTGTACTGCTATATATCTTCTTCACCAACCAATTAACAGTCATACATTCTACATAACCAGACCATCTTGAAAGACTTTTAGCCATATGCCTTTTGAAGACTTATTCCCACCAAATAACTTTCTCATGTATTTATTCTATCTATTATCTTAATTGCAAATAAACTAAGAAAATCATCCATCTATACTGTTCTCACTCTTACCCATCCTGATCTACCAAAAGTTGAGTTTTATAACCATTTATCAGTGGTGGGACAAGTACTCCTTCATGCAAGCTTCATGTACATTCATGCTTATCTTTTTTTTTTCCATTCACAAGAGCTTTCTGTGTACCCCAATTTTTCTCCCTTGTATAGCTGTACTTTCAACTTAGGTTCTCAACCACTATCCTCCTCAAACTTAATCCCCAGACATCTAAATTCATCCACACCAAGCAAACTGATTTTACAGATTGAACCTTCTCTTTCAAAGACTTGTGTCTTAGTGACATCTCCTTATTGAGCCAGCACTTTAGTGGTTGTCAAGTTTCACTCCTCTGACCTAGGTAGCTGTCCTTCTTTCTGCCTCACTAACATGTGGATTACTGGCATTTTGTCCACAGATTTACAATCTCTCCTTGTCATATGTAACACGTGACCACTCTTAACTCATGCAGCTCATTCTTCCTAACTCTAGATTTTTCTGTGGTGCGCACTATGCACTAGCTCTGCCTTTTGATAAAATGGTAGGTGCAGTAGATAGAAGTAGGAGGCAGGAACTACAGGTAGGAGCATTAGGTAGAAACATTAGGAAGAAGTAGTAGGTAGGAGCCTCTGCAAACACTGTGCTAGACTTGCCCTCAGCCAGTGGCCTGTTAAGGGTGAAGCACAAAAGTCTAAGAAGTGGCACTGGCATTCTTTAGTTATGGAGACTCTGTTGCTATGGCCATCCCTTTGAGGGAGTTCCAGTTGGAACAAGCATCAGAGATATTGATAAATAGATATACCATCCAAAAGACTATTTTTACAAGCTTCCAAAAGAACTTTCCAAATCCATCCCACAGTAATCTAACCTCAGCTCTTCATCATCTTATCCAATCCATTTATACTCCAGGTTTTTTCATTCTTTAAGAACTTTAAAACTCTTCTGACTTTCTCCTTTATAAATTCTTCCTTTCCCACAATCCTACTTCTCTCTTTATCTTCATCTCTATTCCTACAGTACTAACAGACACTGCTTTAACCATAATCTTCAATCACATTTTCAAAAGCTTCTTTCCATTTGACAAACTTCAGTCTTCTGGGACAATTTTTCATAAAATGTGGCCAGTTTGATACTGATAAAGAAAATGTTTTGACATGCATCATTCCACTATGGTAAATCAAAGTCAAGTCAAGTATGGAAAAAATCCATGCATCTACTTTTACACGGCAGGTGTTTATGGAGGGATATATGGTCAATTCCAAATGGCTAACAATTGGTTACTTTTAAGAGAATGAAAAAACTTCAAACGTGCAACATGCCTCAATAATACCTCAAACGTATGCCACATATGAAGAGATTTTTAATCTATCAATTATCATTAACCCATTTACAATTTAATGATATGGATTAGGTAGATAAACCACAATTATGTGGCCTCTGTTTACATACAAAATGTTAAACATATGTCACTCATACATTACCCTTATAGTAAACCTGTACTGTAAAACATTACTTTAATCTATTTATCTATATCTCTAAAGTCTGTTCCTTCTGGGAACTCCCATCAAAGGGGTGGCAAGAGTCTCCACTTATCCCTGTCCTAAATACCTGCCTAGCATACACCATTTCACGCATTCCTCTCCCTCCAATTCTTCCTCTTTATTTGCCCATGTCACAGGCAGTTTTCCTCGCACACCAATCCCTTTAATTGTACTATCATACAATGTCCTTGTAATATCCCAGTCCTGCACTTTTTCCACATGCCCAAACCACCTTAAAGCATTTTCTTGCTCACTCTACTACTTCACAACTAATTCCCTTTCCATTCCCTGCCATACCATATTTCTCATACACTTCATCATTTCTTTATTCATTCCATCTACTCATACCACATGCTCCTCTCAAACAGCTCATTTCCAAAGCCCAGACTCCTGACCTCTGTGACTAATTCCATGTCCATGTTTTGGCTACATAGGTCAAGGTCGGGAGGGCTATCCTTGTCCCTTAATCCTCTCTTCATTTCTATACTTACACCTCTTCCCTGCACTGCTCTCTCCCTTATCTCTCCTTCCATATCACTAAACTTACCCAAGACAGCTCCTAAATACTTAAATTCTCTCACATCTTCCAGTATTTCTCCCCACATATCTAAAGCACAGTTCTGTACACTTTCTTCTTTCACTCTATATAGTTTTACAAAATCTATACTTTCACTGTTTCCTTTCAAACACCATTTCTTTAGTTTTACTTGCATTTATCTTCAATCACCTACACTTACACACATCATAAAACACACACACAACCTTCTGCAACTACTCTTCATTCTTAATAAACAACACAGTATCATCCACAAACAGGCTTGTCACTAGCCACCATATTTCACAGCCACACTCCATTTCAGCAGCCCTTTCTCTAGTTTTTCTTTCACCTCTCTTATCACTCCATCCATATATATATTGAAAAACATGGTGACATCACACAGCCCTGCCTCACATCCATGTGTATACTAAAACTTTCTCTAAGCTCTCCATCTAAATTACACATGTATTTGCTCCTCTTTAGAAGGCTTTCACATCATCCAACAGTTTTCCCTGTACTCCATATATCATTAACACATCTCATAAAGCATTCCACTCTACTCTGTCATGTGCTTTCTGCAAATCCATAAAAGTAGCATACAACTTTTTACCTTTCACTTAGTACTCTTCCAAGGTCATCTTTACCACAAAAATCGGATTCACACATCCTCTAACTTTCCTAAAACCCCCTTGCTCCTCACTTATTCTGAATTCAGTCACTACCATCACTCTAAAAATAAAAAATCTTGCACACACTTTTTCTTGTATACTAAATAGACTTATTCCCTTATAAATGCAACATGCATCCTTAACAGCTTTTCCTCTGAATAAAGGAACATTATAATAATAGCTTTCATCCATTCCCCAGGCATAACCTTCTGTTTCCATGCAAAATTACATGTCAGATGCTTCCACTCTATCACCCTTTCTCCTCCCCACTTCAGCTTTCAGCTGTAATCCCATCCACTCCAGGTGCCTTTCCTTCCTTCAGCCTGATCATTGCCCTTCTTGCCTCCATTTTTGCTATCAGCCCTTGCACTTCCATCCTCTTCCTTCCATCCTCCATACCCATGCATGCAACAACTGCTGCCTCCCCTTTTCCCACATTCATCAGTTCTTCAAAATACTCAATCCATCTTCCTTTCACTTCCTCCTTTTGATTCAGCAAGTCCCTTCCTTAATTCTCACATTATTTCCACTCTTACATCCACCTCTTTCCAGTACAATTTCTTATTTTCCCAAAACTTTTCACTGAACTTTCTTCCAAATCTTCATCAACTCTTTCTTTGCTTTTCTCTATCAGCTTCTTAACATTTCACTTACAAATTCTATATTCTTCCCTCTTCCTCTGTTGCACTTCCACTGGTACATTCCTTCTGAGCAATTTATCATATGCATTTTTCTTCTCTTCCACAGCTTTTCTAATCTCTTCCATCCACCATGCACTGCCCTTTTTATTCCTATATCTCATGACCTTGTATCCATCTACTAATTCTACAACCTTTAATAGTATCTCTCTAAACATTTCAAACACCTCATTCAGACATGACTGCATCCCTAAATTCACTGCACTTCCATCTAAACTTTCACTTACCTTCCTTTCACATTCCTCCCTTCAATTTTTATGATTCATCTTCTCACTTGCCAACAGTTCTTTACACCATACCTCCACTTCTCCCGGATCCTCATCCCCAAAAGAACTGCGAAATAGTTAAGAGTCTTCAAACAATCTTTTTGCAACTCTAGCATCTAGCATGGTCTTTCCCAATCTTTCATCTACTGTCTCATAGTCAATAAGAGCCCTCTGCTCTTCTCTTCCATCAATCCTCAGCCATGAATACCTGTGGATCATCTTGTGCAGAAAAAAGGTAATTGCAAGGAATAAATCTCTCCCAGCAAAAGCATCCACAAGATAACTTCCATTCTCATTTATTCCAGGAACTTCCCATTTACCAACTATCTCGTCAATTTCACTACAACCCATTTCTGCTTTCATATCACCCTTTATGACCATGTTTCTCTAATTCTCAAAACAGTTTACGCAGTTATTAAAATATCTCGAGAAACACTTCATTTCATCCTTACCTTGTACAGTCTTCATATTCACAGGCACATATGCACGTACCCATGCACTCTTCACAAAACATATACACATACCCATGCATACTTCACAATTTCAATCTTTCCTTTCACACACGCTATTCTTGATCCATTCCATCCATGCTCTGTAACACCTTCTCACACTTTTGGTAATAGCAAAATTACACATCCTCCTTCCCCTCTTCCCTGATAATTTTCATTCATTCCTGTCCATACTACTCCTCCTTCCATGCCCACCCATTACTTGCATTCATCATTTCCATTTACACTCAATTCACCCTTGTCCCCAAGAATATGGATTTCCCCAATCCACAGCATATCTAAGCAATAACTTTTAAACTTCTCCACAAGCTCTCTCTATTTATTCTCACTTATCATCCCATTTACATTCAGCGCCATCATCCTCAATCACAAAACTCTTTTAATCCCTGGTATAACAGGTAGTCTCCAGTGCAGTTTCTTTGCCTTTGTGCCCCACCCTTGACAAGCCACTGATAGAGGGCAATTCCAGCACAGTGCTTCCAGAGGCAGCGAGGCTCCAAAATTATCCAAAAAAAGAAGTAAACATCCCAGCATACCTCCAATGTTTGTATTAAAAAAATTGCCCTAATGGAGTTGGGCAATGCCTCCCCCTTTAGTTCCACCCTTAAGGGTGTAGTAATGAGGTTGCCATGAGAGGGCAGGGTGAGACTTGGAAACTCTAGAAAACTATAGTATCCCCTTGAGGTACTGAAATTTGAAAATTATCTCAAATTTGTTCCTGTTCACTGTAACAACCTAATTCCATTGGTTACGATACTCCCACTGTGCAGTATTCTAACATTTACATTAATGAATCATATTCATTCACAAATCTAAATACTATGTACAAATTTCATAAATGATCTGGTTTGAATCTGCTCTCTACATTATCTATGCTACATCAATACATACAAAGGCAAATTATGAAAACTTTATACAAAGTCTGTAAAACAGCTGATCATTAATTCAATCAATTATCCATAACCTATATGCCAATATGTATTGCTGTCCTTATGGAAAACAAACTTGAAGATATTAGTGATGTCAACATAATAATGACATACTCATAAGCATTCCTTATATCCCTAATACAAGATCACATTTCTATAGTTATGATTCCAAATACATTATTTGTAATAACAAAGAAAAGCGTAAGTGCATGG
>JAUUDW010397571.1:0-12348 GCA_032361385.1 Panulirus guttatus
TTCTTTTCACCTAAGGTTGGTGTGGCCATGGGTTCACCTTGTGGACCAACCTTAGCTGATATATTTTCATGTTTTTGTGAAAAGAAATGATTGAGTGATTGTCCAACAGAATTCAAGCCTTTCCAGTATCGCCGATATGTCGAGGATACATTTTTACTTTTTAAAGATGCAAGTCACGTAGATCAATTTCTAGAGTATCTTAATTCCAATCACCCCAACATATGACTTATAAACTAAGGAGGGTGAATAGGATAATGCTTTACCTTTTCTTGATGTCTTGGTCACTCGGAAACATAACACTTTTGAATCATCTGTGTTTCGAAAAAAGACTTTCACTGGACTAAGCTCTCATTTTCTGAATTCAGAACCAAGAATGTATAAAAGTAATACAATTAAAACTCTTTTGTACAGATGCTACCATGTTTGCTCAACTTATTTGAATTTCCATAAAGAGGAAAATTTTCTAGTCATTTTTTACAAAAAAATGGCTTCCCATCAAATCTTTACTATAAGCACTTAAGACAATTTTTAAGTAAAATTTATAGTCCAAAGCCTCGTATTCAAACTGTTAGTAAGGAAAAATTATATGTTTCCTTTCCGTATTATGGTTATGTTTCGGAGAGACTGAGAGCAAAAATACTGTGTATTGTAAGTAAATATTATCCCCATAAAGATTCAAAACTTATTTTCACCAACAAGCTCTCAGTTGGCTCGCTGTTCAAATATAAGGAGAGCCTACCTACCTTCCTGTGTTTTGGTGTCATATACATTATCAATGTGCACTCTGTAATGAGTGTAGATTTGCCGAACACATGGGGAGATCGGTACACACTAATAGACCTTTAAATAAGAACCCAGTTTCGGCCATCTGTGACCATTCATTCAAATTTGGTCATGCAATTTCTAAAGATAACTCTAAAATTATTGACAGACATAATAATGTGAGCCAACTCAGATTGTTGGAGTCATTGTATATATTTAAGAAGAAACCCATCTTGAATGACGGCTTACCGGTTCAGTTGCCTGTGACCCACTGATTGCCTTCTTGGTGGGTTGTTTGCTGCACTGGGCTGGTGACTGTGGGTGAGAGAGTTATATATATGTATTAGTTATAAGGTTTAGTTTTGAAATTAGTTGTGTCATCCTAAAGAAGCATAATACATTTTTGTTGATTTTTGTCTACTTTATTGATTCATTTTATTAATATATATTGTATTTACAGATAGGCTGAAGATGATATTAGTTATATCGAAAGCTTCCTGAATAAAGAAAATGATAGTGGCCTTGATCGTTTTATTTCTGCTTAAATTACGCTTCGCGAGAGGAACCCAACTATCATATATATATATATATATATTTTGTGTGAAGGGAGTGAACGTTGTCTATGAGGGCAGGGGTGGATATGTTTGAAGGAACTGCAGTTCCAGAAATGTTGTATAGGTGTGAGGCATGGGCTGTATGGGTTGTGCTGGGGTGGTTTGGATGTGTAGAGAGGGTGAGTGAGGCAAAGTTGACAAGGATGATGTGTTTGTCAGAAGTGGAGGGGGTAAGGAGAATGGGGAGACAAAATTGGAGATAGAGAGATGGAGTGGAGATTTTGAGTGATTGGGGCCTGAACTTGCAGGAGGGTGAAAGGCATGCACATGTTAGAGTGAATTGGAATGATGCTGTCAATGGACTGAACCAGGGTATGTGAACTCTCAGAGGTATACCATGGCAAGGTCTGTGGGGCCTGGTTGTGGATAGGGAGCTGTCTTTTTGGTGCATGACACATGACAGCTAGAGAATGGCTGTGAACGGATATGGCCTTTCTTCGTCTGTTCCTGGCACTACCTTGCAACGCAGGATACAGCGATCAAGTATGAAAGAAAAATGTTTTCTTTTTTCATGCTTGATCGCCAATTCCCACTTTAGCAAGGTAGCACAAGGAGCAGACAAAAAAAAAGGCTGCATTTGTTCACATCCATTCTCTGGCTGTCGTGTGTTCTACAGAAACCACAGTTATCCTGTCCACAACCAAGCCCAACAAACCATTTCCTGGTTTACCCCAGCCACTTCAAATGCCCTGGTCTAGCATGATGGGATTTTGACCCATCTAGACCCCATTGTTCATGGATGTGAGACAAAGGGTTTTCGATTATTCGTAACTGAATACTTATTTCCCTATCAGGGCTATCATAGCCTAGCCGTTAGCGTTCCCAATGACCATGCAAAAGTCCAGGGCTCGAGTCCTTGCTTTTGGTGGGCATTATGTGTTTTATGAGAAAGAGCATTCTTGTGCACTATATTTTTGTTCATATACCTCTGTGTTTGACAGTAAGGTTCTGTAAAATGCAAGCTACTGGTAATGTGATCTTGATGGGATTTGACCAGTCTAGACCCCGTTGTTCATGGTTGTGAGATGAAGGGTACTCAATTACTTGTAACTGAGTTTTCACTTTCCTATTAGGGGTGATCATAGTCGATTGGTAATCGTTCCCAACTACCACGCAAAGGTTCCAGGTTTGAGTCCTTGCTGTTGGAGGGCATTTTTTTCATATATATATATTTGCCATTTCCTCCATAAGCGAGGTAGCATCAAGAACAGGTGACTGAGCCTTAGAGGGAAAAATCCTCACTTGGCCCCCTTATCTGTTCCTTCTTTGGGAAACTAAAATTGGAGGGGAGATTTCCAGCTCCCGGCTCCCAACCCTTTTAGTTGCCTTCTACAACATGCAGGGAATACATAGGACACTGGTACCGTACAGTCACTTGTCCATAGGAACAGTAGCATCACACAGTCCAGTGTTCTGTGGAACATCGGCACTACACAGTCCAGTGTTCATTGGGACACTAGTACCGCACAATCAACTTTCCAGTGGGACACCATCACCACCACACAGGTAACTGGCCAATGAACACCATCATTAAATAGTCAGGTGTCCAGTGGGAAACCAGAACCACATTGTCAAATATCTAGTGGGGCACCTACACACTGCATTGCATATTTAGGTACTCCTGTAAACTGTGCATGATAAAAGTGTTCATTAACCAAGAGTTGAATGATTTGTGATAGGGACAAGCTAAATAAACTTTATCATGGTCATTCTTTATTTTCTATCCTAAACTAAGGTATATGTTCAACATTTTTTAGTTTGAATAAAGGCAAAGATGCTATCCACGTTTTTCTTAGGTGATAGAAATTTATCAAAAATGATTGCTGGAAAATGCAAGTTAGTTTGCAAAGGTTTGAACAAAAAGCATCATGTTAGAACTGATTAGAATATTATTAGAACTGTAGTTCCTGTATAACTGTATCTTAGCTTATCTCCAGTTGCTTGCCTAAAGTCTTTCCAAAAGCAATAGCTGCATCAATCCTGATCATTATGAAGCACAGTAGATTACAACCTTAAAATATAAGCAAGTTTAATTTGTGTAGTTGTAGAGTCTACAAAACCCAAACTATTGCTGAACAAGATATTGACAAAAACTGAGTGGTATTTTTGGGTAAAGGAGGATATGCTGCGAGTGTCAGGGATCAGTTTTTGTGGAGGGTCGTGTGGTACAGACATTATAGGTGTGATCTGGGGGTATTCAGTTATGGTACAGACATTTTGAGTGTGATTTGGAAGCATTTGATTGTGGTGAAAATATTTTGTGTGTGATTTAGAAGCATTTAGCTGTGGTACAGACATTGTGAGATCTGGAGCACTTAACTGGAAGCACTTAACTGTGGCACAGGCATTACAGATGTGATTTGGAAGCAATTAACCTTGAAACAGACAATGTATGTGTATTCTTGAAGTACTAAGCTGTGGTACAGACTTTGTAGGTGTGATCTGGAGGTATGTCGCTGTGGTACAGAAAGTGTAGCTGTTTTTTGGAGCCACTTAGCTGTGACACAGAGTAACTGTTCCAGAGACATTTAGCTGTGTTACAGATAGTGTAATTGTGTTCTAGAGGCACTAGACTGTGGTACAGATATTTTAGGTGTTATCTGGAGGCAAATTAGCTGAAACAAAATACTATGATGTGCTAAAAGTGCATGCAATATGCGCATGTTTCATGCATAGGTGGTACACATCTCTAAACTGAAATAATGCTATTCAAGAATAAGGAAAAATTTGTTGTACTTTTTGAGGTGTAGTTGCCATGTTGCCAATGTCAGCCAGGTAAGAGGAACTATTTTTTCTTTTAGCAACTTCATTTTTGAGCCTATTGTCACAAGACAGGGCAAGATAACTTAGTCTATAAGATAACCAGCTCTGAAAGATAACTAGTGAAAGAAGCTAATGTGAACAGAGCATGTAAAGAACTGGCGTCATCTCTGGGTCGTTGATGGCACCAACCATAATGTTGCATCTTCTACCATAAAATATCTTTGCAACAGAACTTCTCAAAGCCTTGTTATGTTTATCTTTTGTTTATCTTTTGCTGACATTTTATGACAGTTGACAACACGTGGATTTGCCACTGGACCTGGATTAGTGTTTACATCTATAACTACCCAAACTGTGTCAAAAAATTTTATTGGCTTTAAGGTTCTTATTATATATGCTTTCATTCGGAATAAAGCTGATACTACTATTATTTTTTCTTGAATAAATTTACTCGGTACATTTCTTCTCTAATGATTTGCTCTCATTTTTCTGAGAGTTCCTTAGACTTGTATGGATGTCTGCAGGTCTATACCATTGCTGCCCACCCTTAATCTTTGACTCTTTTGCTCATCAGTTGACCTATTCTTCCTGGGGGCAAGTTATTTTACTGAGATGGATCAGGCAGGCTATCTATGCTTATCATTTTTATACAATAAACACAATATATTACTGTTTCCTTTTAGGGTATTAATAACATTAGATTTTTTCTTTTATAGCTTTACGTTTGTTTTATATCTTGTGTTCAGAGTTCTTTCCGTGTCTCTGATATTACTGTGTGTCTGGAGCAGCAGTGGTTTGGGCAAAGGTACCTGCATATAGAGGAATCTGCTGCATGAGGTGCCCCACATTGGGAATGAAGGACTGTTCTTACATACAGTACTGACAATATGTTCTAAAATGTGTTATGTATGTACATATGTATGTATACCTAAACGTATCTATCTATCTATAAAACACTGATTTTCACCCATCCAATACAGCTTCAAACCCAAACACTCCACTACCACACTATATACAAACCTCACCCAACATATTCCTGGTAGGTTCAACAAACCACACCCTCTATACTTCCCAAAGAATAGTGGCAATGTACATCATCATGGCATTTGACACCATACCTCTGAAATGGAGTCAGTACAAGCACATCAATGCCAAGCATGGGATCAATGAAATAAACAAGAATTACTCACTGACCACTGCAACCAAATCCCTCAACATTTACACAGTCAGCAAGGTAGTATTCTTAATCTTCATGAAATACTGACAATTTAACAGATTATGATTACAATATACTCTCTCCTAGTCTGTTTGGTATTGGGAGAGGGAATATTTCCATTTGGCTTGGGTATTCATATTCTGTCATTACACACCAATCTGTGGTCTCTTTTTACGCTCTACGGAAGGCTGTCTTGCCAGTGTGGACTTGCCATCTAACGACAATGACCACAAAATTATCGTCAAATTGATTGAGATCTGTAAAGAATGTGGATCCTTACATTTATGAAGCCAATTCACAGATGCTAATATGTTTACACAATATGATGAATAATTACAAAGATTTTGAAGGATCAAATATGTTGGTAATCAAAAACCAACTATGCCTATTACTTCTATAATCTTTTCACATGCTGTTGTCTCTGAAATATAAACATATCAATATACCATTTCTCTACAGCGCATAGCGTGTAATTTCATTTGTTATCACAGTGTTATAAGAAAATATGGATGGCACAAAGGAAGATTGTATAAAACAAAGGAGTGATGGCTGCAAGGACAACTATGTAAATAAGAGATGCCAGTCAAAATGTATTGAAAATACAGAAGTTGAAAATGTACATTTTCAATCATAGATTAAATTACTTTACAAGAATTATCAAAAACCTTATGGACATACTTCTGAGAACATTATGGACCCCATGGGAACTTACCCACCATGTCAGTCTTCACAAAGGAGAATTCTATAGAACTAATCCGTTTTGGGAGAACTCCTAATCACTCCTTCCACAGCAGAAGTAGCCCTTTCTTTTTAAATCAAAGAAGGAAACATAGAGAAATAGAAAAACAATAGCATCAGTCAGTTAGGACACCAGTGTCCAGGAATGAGAATACTGGTTTATGTAGAGGTTGAGATTCCATATAAAATCCTCAAGAAATTTAATGCTGACTGTGGAGTGACCATAAGAAAATGACATCAACAAGATAGTATATCTTTATGAAGAGAATGACATTAGCAAGATAATACAGCCTTATGAAGAGAATGACATCAGCACGATAATACTGTCTTATGAGGAGAATGATATAGGTAGGACAAGATAGCCTTAGAAAGAGAATGATATTAGCAGGATAATATAGCCTTAGAAAGAGAATGACATCAGCAGGATAATATAGTATTAAGAAGAGAATGACATCAGCAGAATAATATAGCCTTAGGAAGATAATAACATCAGCAGGTTAATACAGCCTATGAATATAATACCAACAGGATAATATAGCCTTATGATGTCTCCCTCTTCTAGAGAAGTATCTACACTTGAAGTAACAACCTTAGCATAAAAGATCCCTTAACCCCAAGTTGTGACTTCCATGCTAAAGGCACCAACCACACACTGCCCAACTGCACCACACTTAACCTATCAAGAAAAACACACACCATTACCTCCCTTGTTGATCTGTGATCCCAGCATGGGGATGTGGCTGATATCCTGGAAGCTGCAAGAGCCTCATAAATGGGATCCTGGGGCTTCATAAGTAAGTTACTAACAGGAGCTTTCCCTCAAGTATCTAAGTATAACAGAAGCCTCCCTTCAAGTACCAGAGTAGAACAGGAGTTCCCCTCAAGTATCTGAGTATGTCTTATATTAATTATAAAAAAACTACCTTCATATCAACACTGAATGTCAGAAAAATTGAAAATGAAAATAAGAACAGAAGCTTTACATTACAATGCCTCTCTTTTTTAAAACTGTTTTAGAGACTATGAAGATTGTCACATTAGATAGAAGGGAGTAAGGAAAACTGAAAGCAAAAGCCAGGAATTTATTCTTCTCAAAGAGCTTCAACGATGTCTTTTTCAAGAGGATAATGGTTATTCTCCTCAAGAAGACCTTGTTGGGACTAGGTGAGAAGATTATAAATTCCTGGTTCTTGCTTTCAGCTTTCCCTTCAACCTTTTGCCCATTTGTCACTATAAACAACACTCAATTATCACACCAATACTAGGTATAGAAGAACCCTAGTTATTGCCTTCATGAGTGGTTCAGAGAATATTCTTTTTCAGTGCATCCCATAATGTATGACCTGTTTCTTGAGTAGCAGAGGAACTAGGCATCTTATCTATGACCTTAACAAGCCTTCTGTCATGTACAATATGGACCTCTGGTTGGCTTGATGGTCAGGGAGGACCTCACTTGATGTCTCATGCTTAAATTTATTCCTAAATGCTATAAACTATAAGAAAAAGAATGTTGAGTCTCATACAGCTGTAAACCAGAAGTGAAATAATGGTATGAATATCAAAATTCATTGAGTCTTGATCTAAGCACTTACTCAAGGCCAGATGTCTGATTTCACTGAAGTTAATGGATATTATCTTGTTAAGCAAACATTTTATTTAAAATGAACCAAAAACTTTTTTGTTATAATGATTGTTAGCATGTGGAATCATTTAACAATACAAACATATTAAAGTAACACTACAGATAGGTTTCAGAAGTAGGTCACCCTGACCTCCATTTCATGCTTCTTCATTGAAGATTGTGTATGATTTGCCTCCCTGCTTGTATAACTTAGCTGGAGGGCCTGTACCTACTGCAGAAGTTGGTTGTGACATAACTGCAACTGATGATCACAACCAGAAACAAAGGGTTGATCAGAATCTGCCATTTGCTTTAAAGGCCACAAAAAATTTGTTGTATTATGGTTTTACTGTGGGAAATGGTTTTATAACGAACAACTAATTAACTAAACTAAACACCCCTGTTGACCATAAATGCTTACATGTGTTATTTCAACCATGCTAATGTCTCTTATGTGTTGAAATGAAGCTCTCTATTTTGAGACAAATTGTCCTTCCTTGCCTCATAGACTTAAAAGGATCTGTATATGTGAAGCACTTAACCTGATACACCACCTAGAGAATCTTGAACTTATACACCTGTCACCAAAAGTCTGGATGTGATGAGCTGATACAAAATGAGACTACTTGGTATATTTTCAAATCTTAAGGATTTCCTTCTCTCCATGAATGTGATTATTATGCAAAGACTCACTTTCTCTATATTACCTTCTGCAGAAGCTCTTGCTGGTGAAGCTGTTTTATTCAGAAGGTCCTCCCAGACCATCATTAACTAGATTCAAGTTCTTTTGATGATGATAATGAATATAAAAGATGAGCCAATGTAGTATTACTGCATAAGAGTAGTGGTACTTGTGCTATCTTCCATGAAGGTAAATAGTCTTAGGATATTACAAGATTTTTTTACACAAAAATAACAAAACTTTTACACCCATAAAATAAAATAGCATGGGCAGGATCTCGATGATAATGACAGAAAGACACATGATAATCTGATGGTCCTTACTCCTGAAACTACAGGTAGTGAACAAAGTCAGTCAAAGATCATTTGGAAAAATCTACGTTAAGATGACATTACACTGGCTGAAAAATGTGAAAGTTTTGGTAAATCTGTTTGTCTGTTCAACTCTGACTCAGTCAAGAAAAGAAAATATTTTGAGAACTACTTACGTACATGATAATTATTTTGTAAAGTTCTGAGGGTCTCACCTACATATATGGTAATCAATACTAAATTGATGGGGTCAGTTACATATATGGCATTTAATACTGAAGTGATAGGGATCATCTACACAGATGGCATTATTTGGTTAACTGATGAGGTCATCTACATAGATGGCATTTAATGCTGAAGTGATAAGGGTTATCTACACAGATGGCATTAATTGTTGAATTGGTTGGTTTATCTACATGTATGTCATTTGATACTGAATTGACAGGTGTCATCTACATAGATGACATTAATTGTTAAATTGATGGGGTCATGTATGTACACAGATGGCATTTAATACTGTATTGATTGGGTCAACTACATAGATGGAATTTAATACTGAATTGATGGGGTCAACTACATATAGGGCATTTATAACTGTATTAATGGGGTCAACTGCATATATAGCATTTAATACTGTACTGATGGTGTCAACTACTTGAGATTATATGACATTCAACACAGTTTTAATGATGTCAACTACAAAGAGTTTAATGCTGTTTTGGTGAAGTCAGCTGTGTATGGGGCATTTATTACTGCACTGATAGGGTCAACTATACATAAAGCATTTGATAGATGTGATAAGGTCATGTAAAAAAATGATATCTAATACTATCCTGATAGGGTCATCTACACACAGGGTATTAAACACTCTGAGGATGGAGTCATTAATGAAATTGATGAAAAAAAGACACTCTAATGATCCTAATACACAAATACACAATCACCAAGACGACATTCTTAACATCAAACTGAAGATATATATATATATATGTATACACACATATATATATTTTTTCTTTTTTCATTTTTCATTTTTTCCACAAAAAGGCACCAATTAGAGGCAGCAATGCCTATGTGATACTGTTGGATAAGATTTAGAAGTAAATTCAATTTTTTGAATGACTATAGACCTGCCTCCTACAGGAAGAAAATTATGAAAGAGTTGGAGAAAAAGATGAGAATGTAAAGAGTTCCATATTTTAGCTGTGAGAGGATGGAAGCAGACATCAAATCGGTCATTCCTCGAGTTGCCAACGTTCACACAGTACCTGTGGGACGTAGTGGCCAGTCGGGTGCTGCGTGACCTAGCTAGAGGAGGAGGCACACAAGCAGCCAACTCTCGAGAGCAGAGGCCAAAGTGATATCTGTAAAAGAGAGAGAGAGAGAAGCAACATTGCAGCGAAGAGAAAGGGGTTCACATTGAGAAGTAAGAGAAAAAGCAGCTGATTAATAGGTGAATTTATCTCTTGACAGATGTCTGTCGAGAAGGAAGCTGGAGAAAGAGCTTCCCCCAAGGTGGTTAAGCAGTACTCCATACAGGGTCAGATTAACTCTCTGTACAGCTTGAGAAGCTGTTCTAGAGGTATGTATATTCAGACCTGAACAGAGTCCTTCCCACTTATGAATGACATTTTCAATTTGTGGCAGGCTTAACTCTTGCAGTAATATGGAGTTAGTTTCAAAAAAGATTAGATGGTAAATTACTGTCAATTCAACTGATAAAGTTGAGGCGTTCTTAAGTAGAAAGTTAGAAAGGAGTTAGATTTCAGACTCATAAGACTTTACCAGATTATGTCTACTCCTACCAAAGGATGTTGTTCAGGTCCGAGTAGGGAGCAGAGATATGAAGTGAGTAAATAAAGGAAGGTTGACATGTAAAGAATATAGATAAGTGTAAGGTGAGGTCATTAATAAAGGAGTGTATAAGATTTTAGCTGGAGGCAGAAGATTATTTATAATAAAGTGTGAGAGAGAGAAATTACTATGAGGACCACCACTGGTGACTGGACGGGAAGGAGGATCCGATCTATCAATGATTATAACAATGAACCAATTGGAAAGAAAATTAAGAGTAGGTTCAGACAGCAAGGAGTGATAAAACTGAAGGATTGAAATTGAGAATATAGTTGTATGCCAGATTCTATCAAGGGCCATGATATAAGAATCCCATAATTCCTCAAGAGAATAGGATCAGATATAAGGTATTAGATGATGTCACCATTAGGTCTCACTGTACAGATAGTGGTAGCCACATAGAAGGCTGAAGTTTGAGGTCTTTTGCAGAAAAAGGGAGAAAAATTCAAAGGTTTAAAAATCAGAATTCAAAGCAAGAGGATGAAAGATAGAAGGGCAGATTATTCTCCCTTATTCAAAGTGGGCTGCACCTGTGTATGTGTTCAGGGGGGAAGAAAAGTGTTGTTCTTGAGATGATGGTGAACTGGGCAAGCAATCACAGACACTAGCTTGGATGTACACACCTTCAGGATATGGGTATTGATACCGTACCATCCATATGTATTACTCTTCTCCAGCTAAAGGAAACTGATAATGAAAATAAAGGAAGCATCAAAACGTAAGTAAAACTTAAACCTGAAAGAGGAGGTATGGTAGGATCGTTACAAAGTAAAAGGAGAGGAAGAGAGATAATTGAAAAGTGCAGTTTTATCTGTATGGTCAAGATAACAATATACAAGATAAGGAAAGGGAAATTTACAGAAGTTGTTAAAGATATACAAGGCCAAGGATCAACAAGATTTACCAGTTGCATCTGAAGAAAGGTCAGTACACCTTCATAAGAGAGTGTTTGACCTCAAGGAAAGGATCTGTTGAGGGTTCCAGCGGAAGTAAAGGCTGAGTGAGTCACATATATATAGGAAAGTGTTTCCAACTTCAAAATCCCAAGTGCCTTACCTATTAGGCATCAAAAGAAGATAAGACTGTGTATGGGAAGGGGACAGACAGACAGTCTCAGAGTACAAAGTGATGTATGCCAATATATCCACAACAATAGCCTTCGTTATCATCTGGACACAGATGCTTCACAAGAGGAAGAGCAGAAATCATCCCAAGGAAAGTTGGTAAACAATAATCTTGTTAGCAAATCAATGAAAATTTTACTAAGTGTCTTGGTGTTTGGGAGAGGATTGTGTGTTATTGTGTTGTGACAGCACAGGTCACAGGTAGCAAATAAAATCTATGTGTATTAGATATCTGATCCTGGAGACTGAAGACATCACTAAAATTTCCAGCAAGCTGTTCCAGATTGCTGAGAGAGAGAGAGAGAGAGAGAGTAGGACTTATTGCTCCATAATCAGTTAGGGAAGAATTAGCCAACCTCTCTCTAACTCATGTTCATTAAATCACCTACACCAGAGGTTCATAACATCGTTGTGGAAGGAAGTGAATAACCGAAAAGAATGATGCAGACTTGAAGGAGTAGAATTGAAATAATAGGTGAAACAATGTAAAACAGTACACAAACAAATTTTGAGCCAATTGGCTTCAGAGGTAGGAATTCAAGATACATGAGATGTACAACAGGCTCATTAATGTTATAAAAAACATGCATTACCTTTGAAAAGGATAGGATAATACAGATTATTTACATATAAGAAAAGATTTATCATACTTTTTTTTTGGGA
>JAUUDW010397682.1:0-12880 GCA_032361385.1 Panulirus guttatus
GATGCTGGCGACAGTAATTCTTTGGTCATGATGAGACATTTCTTCCTCGCCTCACCGATAAATGGAACCATTGTTATGGGGGGAGGGGGGGAAGTGTTGGCGAGTGTATGAGCCTAACTTTAAACTTTAGAGCGGTACTGTGCATGTAACGCTGCTGCACAGAACAATATGGTGTAACAATGATCCTCTACAGTGTGCTAGATAAAGAAGTCGGATAACACTGCTCCTTTAGACTGTACACAACGTGTCTTCTTCATGAGTGATTCAGAAGAAGACACTGTGTGAGGCTGGTGTACTCGGATGTCAGGGAGGACCCCGATCTTCCTCTCCACTGACAAGGATAAGATTGACCCAGTAGCATTGCTAGTGAAGAAAACCCACCACTTAACGTTTCAGGTATATGGATATTTTACTTAGATTTACAGCAACCAAAATCTAGCTTCAATATGTGTTGGTCGTCCACTTGGTTAGATCAGTGAAGCTGTCCACGAACTGAACACGGCCCTCAAGCATTCACCATCACCTCCATTGTAAGGCTAGACCACAGGACGAAGTACCTCCGTCAACGTAAATATATAAATAATCGTCACAAAGGTAGGAGCGTTTCCCAACGCCTACTCTGTGGTAGAACACCACATGTTACTTTGGAAGGTTTGAACATCAAAGATGCTGGTAGTACAAAGGCATGGAGCCAAGTCAGGGGTCATCCTTCCCTGCAAACAATTGACAATTGCCGTGGACGGCGAAATGGATCAGGAGGGGAAGAGAGTCTGTAATCTATGGTGTGGACCATCACACGCCTCCTTCATCACATTTGCCTGACAGAAATTGGTGACAGATGGATCATATAGTCAATATTGTATTCTTGAGGCTGTATCTGGGATATCATTTTCGAAGATGTTTACTCTTGCTCTGTTTAGTAAAATACTGCTCCTATCCTGATCATGGAACCTGTTACGGATTTAGTGTCCACGTCTCAGGCGTTAGCAGAAAGCCTGTTGTGCGGATGTGAAGAGCAATTGATGTGGTGTAATGACCATCTCATATAATGGAGCTTTCATAATGGTATTTCTGGCGCTCACCACATAATTGCCGACTTCCAAAAACAAAAGTTAATTAAATTCTCACCTTAATAAAAGATTATCACATAAACAAAAACATACATAAACGATGCAAGCATACACACTTACATAAACATACTAACTTAGACACGCGCACAAGCATATTCATAAGAGACCAGCTGAGCACAAACACCTGCACATTTTCCCAGTAAAAATGCATCTTTCTTCGTATCTTTTTTCCCCTTACAATGGTTTCCAACCTCATTAAAAAACATTCGCGTTTGCTTCTTTGTTATTGCGGTACAGCCTCATCTTGCTAGTGTCTTGGAATCACTGTTTCCCTTTGCTAGTGCTTTTGTATCACTGTCCCTCTTACCGAAGCCTTTGTATCATTGCTCCTCTTGCTGAAGCCTTTATATCAAGTTCCTTTTGCTGGAGCCATTGTCAGAGCTCCTCTTGTTGATGCTTTTGAATTAATGTTCCTCTTGCTGGTGCTTTTGCACCAGCGTTTCCCTTGTTGGTGCCTTTGTATCAATGCTACTGTTGCTGGTGCCTTTGTGTCGGTTTCCTCTTGTTGGTACCTTAATACGACTGTTTCTTGTAGCTAATCCCTTTATGTCATCACTCGTTATAACTGAAGTTTGACTTTCATTCTCCATCCTATTTAGAACTTTGTTAGCGCTGTATGTGGTTTCTTGAGACCAAGTATGGCTGCTCCGTGTGGATGTTGGTATACTTGGTATTTGGTGCTGATTATCATTAAGGGGGTTTCTGCTGAGCTTGTTTAGCACGCCCTCTTTATAACGCTGTAAGGTTCTTGCTAACCGTAATACTTCTCGTCCTCGCTACAGGTGAAGGAATTGATACTGACCTAATTGAAAAGTCCTCCTTGCAGCCACTGAAGGAGCTGATGCTGAACTTTTTCAGTGAAAAGTATCAAACTGACACATAAAGTGACGTGGTTAACTTCGTTGTTGTTACATCGTGATCGCTGCCGCTGAGAGCGTTATAGTTGCTGGCCTTGTTGCTACGTTGTCTCCACCTCCAGTGAGTGCGTTATGGTTGCTGGCCTTGTTACTACGTGGTCTCCACCTCCAGTGAGAGCGTTATGGTTGCTGGCCTTGTTACTACGTGGTCTCCATCTGCAGTGAGTGCGTTATGGATACTGGAACTTGATAGTTCGTGGTCTTCGCCGCCGCTGAGATGGTTCTTTTGGGCCGTGTTAGTGTGAGGTCTTCACCCTCAGTATGAAGGTTGTTCTTGGTCTTGTTAGCACGAGTCTTCATTACGACTGAGGGAGATGTTAATGACATTATCAATGTAATCTCCACCTCCTGCGGTTCAACAGATTTGTCTTTCCATTTCAAGGTGAGTTAAGTTTATTTTTTCACGCAGGGAAGGTGCAAGAATCACATATTCAGCGAATATCGACAAATATTCAGCTACGTTAGGGAAACGAATCCGCACAATATAGCTTTGTGATACGGCGAAACGTACGACACAAGGATGAGTTCCACACGCCATTCCTAAGCATTCCAAAGCAAGAAATAATTTAGTCACCCATTCTACTAACCAGACACGTACATCACATAACACTTTCTGACCAACTGTTTCCAAACAAAACACTTTCATTTGAACAGACACAATATTGTCTTGACTCACCACAACATTGCAACAGTCAGCATAATATTGTGTCAACATATCACTGTCTTGGCTCAGCAAAGCATTGTTTTGGTGTAATCGAACCCAATATTGACCTAGTTGAGCACAACAAAGCGCTATATTGGAGCAGTATGCTACAGACTTGAACATTAGCAGTCTAGAATACATGTAGGTATTAGCTTTCTCCCCAGGGTCCATCTGAAATACGATTACCTGATGTCATACGATTATTTGTAATGAGAGAATGTAAAGAGAAATATACACCGTACACATCAGCGACGTAATACTGCATAAGACATATAAATCCTCTTCCCAAGCCTTAACTTTAGAATATTTTTAGGACTTCCATTCCTGAATTATTAAGCTCATATTCTCTCTGTAAAACATTTACAGAACCCTTGCCCCTCTTAGACACGCACAAGAGTTGCCTTATTGCTCTACACTCGACATAAGTCACTCGACTGCTCCCCCACTCGCGCCGTCAAGTGACCTCACCACAGGAGGGTTACCGCCAAGCCCCACCCCAGGTGGACACTCCAGTCTCCCTTCCTGTCTGATCTGTTTCTTCCAGCCTTTTCCCTGCAAGTTCGCTCCTCTCTTCTCCCCTCCTCCATCCCACTCCCTCTCGTCTCCCTTTGTCTCGTGTATTTTGCCTACACACAGTTTGTACTCTTATGTTTATATCATTGTCCTGTTTCTTACCAGTCAACTTAGGCACCCTGTACGCCTTACTTTTCCCTTTCATTAAAACAATAATTTCTTTAATCATCCAACGTGACTCCTTCCTAACAAAACCCCTTTTCACCTCTCTGAGGACGCTGTCCCTTTTAAGGGAAAGCATCGGATTTTTGGAGATTTTACACTCCTTTTCAAATTCATCTTCGCCGCAGAGTTTAATCCAGTTTACGTTAGGTGAGTTGTGTCGCAACTGGCAAAGCTATTTGTGACAGAGATAACTAGTACAGTTTATATTCTTACCAAAGATGACAGTGAAACTGAGATCCCGAGTACTAAATGATTTTCATCGATGAAACATGCAAAACTCATCTTGAAGAAAATCATTTGACTGTCGAGGTACCTGGACACAGATGTCTGTGTCCGCTACTGTGAATGCTGGAGGTACCTGGGCATGCACAGATGTCTGAAACCATTTACAAACCACACACCGAAAACTACTTGCCTGGGGAAATGCCAGAAATATTTGGAAATAGTGTTCTCGACGCTAACCATACAAGAGTTAATGGCTCAGTTTTTATGAAGGTGCTGAAGTAAAAGAAGAGTTGGGAGTCGTATACAAAGAATCTTGGGTAATTCGAACAGACGTATCAGTAATAAGGCTAGAAATTTACTGAAACATTCAGAGACTTCAATATACCCATAAGAAGCAACAGCCGTTGATAAAATAGGTGAGCAATGCCCACACACTGGTCTCTGAGTAGCTAGAGTGTTGCAGATTGAAACATCAACAAGGAATCTTGCTCATTATATCATTTGTTCTTTTAAAGCAAGGTGCTAGGTCATCTGAGACAAAGACAAATGTCAGATTTCGGAAGACCAAAAGAATTCCATTAACTGTAGGTCTTGCGCTTACATTGTACCAGGATGATAGGGGTACAGTAGGTCTGATATAGAAACACTCAGTGACCTACAGGTTGCAGTTGTAAATGATGACACAGAGCACAGAACAAGAATGTGTGGCCATCATGGATGACACTGAAGACAATCCACAGAGTGTCCACATGTTCCCATTCGTGAAACATGGAATAAGGTCTCTATTTGCTATCGATAACATTGAATTATGGGGGTGATGCAGGTTCTCTTCATGGGGTTGATTGCTAATTGTACAGAAGGAAGAAAGTGAAGTTTCTGTGCTTGATAGCATTCTGAAACTTGACTTGAATATGGTGTAGCGGTTAGCGTTTCTAACCGTAACGCATTCACGGGCCGCCCAGGGTCGAGTGCTTAGGTTCGAATCTTGGTTGCGGCAGTCGGTCCACAGTCAGCCCAGCTGATCATCCACCCCTAGGTGCTACGACTGTATTAAACCAAATTATCCAACTATGTCTCACAAAGGCTCCAAAGTTGACACTGTGAAAGTTATATTTATGAATTACGAGTACATGAGTACGATATGGTTACTTATGTCCAGCTGGGTAGTAACACATTTGGTGGGTACTGGTGGTTTTATTGTAATAGATGAAGACTGCACGCAAAAATATAGATCATGCCCAGGAGGAACTACATTCGGGAAGTACGACAGTCAAGGTCAAGGACTACTAAAGTTAACTGGTGAAAGATGAGACTTGTTACACATCACTACATATCACTAAGGCAGGAGTGAAGTGTTTGGACAGGTACATACATAGAAGAAAATTGCATTGACTTTGTATGAGATACATCTGGTGTGTATGTTTCGGCTACAATACAGTAGTTAATAGAGAGCATCACATATACAGATGCAGTGAAGCTCACGCGATAACAATTAATGAGGCCTACAATCTCTACTTGCAGGTGTTGTACTTAACATGGTGCGAGCATATAACTAAGGCAGCAACTTAGCCAAGCAGTCGATGCCGTTGCATCATGTGTATATAGAAATGCAGATTACAGCGATGACACATTTAAGTCACAAGCAGCTAAGTACAGTAGGCGCTCTCTGCTAGTAATGCATCTGATGGATTAAAAGACTAGAAAGTACAGTGTCAGCAAATATCTTTGTCCCCCGCCCCACTCATATATTCTCAAAGACGATTTCACATTTATATTTTTGTACTTTGGCTTCTCTCTGGCCATGATTACCATCTGCAGACGTCTAGGCATGGAATCGGCAAGGCTTCTGAAGTATTCTAGGTTCATGTTCTGTGTTTTTATCTCCTGAATAAGGCGACGCATTGATGATCTGTTGTGGGAAGCAGCCACCTGATCGTACGTTCTGAGCGCCCGTTGCGTCTACAAATGTCACATGTACCCATATCTTATTGATTCCTAGCGAGAACTCGTACTCTCTCCTCCTTAGAAAGGTAAGAACCAACCATCTTGAAGCACTGGTGGAAAAAATATAGCGTCCAGAATCGAAATTCCCAAAATGAAGTGGCAGCCAGGAAAAGTAAAGAAAGCACATCCTTTCCTAATGATAGCCCGAGGCACACTGAGGAGGAATGCTGACACCATTACAAACACTAGTCTCAGCGACCAGATGTACAATGATTTCACCATGAGAACGTCATATGCATGTACCCTCAATAAACCTTAGCCATGTATCGCCTTTACAAATATATGGAGGGGACAAGTTTTTATCTTTTTCCGAACACTATACATGGGAAAGGAGTTCAGAGGTTCCTGATAAACGACAAGGTGCAGGTGTTGTTTATGTTCACTCTGCAACACGGACATATAACTAGAAGCTTCACTTGGCTAAACTAGAGGAGAGGTTATATCTTCACTCCCATGAACAGTACAACTATGGATGATGGGGCCATTTATATATAGCAGATATGTTGGAACTGCGAAGCAGAGAGGTTGACATATAGACGATTTTAGATGAAGACAATTTTGCGATGATTAATACAACGTTCAGTTCACCGCCAGTGATCCAGACCATAGTAATGAACACGAGCAGAAGTTGAAGATCTGAGCGGGTTTCATTGGCATCGCTAGTACTAAGCACGTTCTGGAGAAGTACTTCGTTATAGACTTGTTCACGAATTCAAAGAGTAAAGCTTGACAAGAAAGTAGAAAAGCAAGCTTTTTGGAACAAAGAGAAGTAAGATTATAGCAAATGCAGCAAAGATTTTTAGAGTCAGCAGGAAAAAGGGTAACCCTTCCTAAAGAGTGGCATGTTTTATTTTGTTGTTACCCTCAACATTGTATTTTCATTTTTTCATGTTGGACACTCCAGCCAGTCACAGACAAAGGGTAACATCAAGGCTAGTGCTTACTTAAAATGTGAAGACGGTCAGTAAGTGGGAGAAATAAGAAAAATAGAACTATGCTAAGAAGTTCGTAAGAAATGGAAATCCAAACTTTTGAAAAAGGTTAGGTCATAGTTGTTAGGAAAAGCACGAGAAAGTAGAGAGTCCCAAAGTTCCAATGTGCAAGGAAAGAAACTGATGTCAAAATGGCCTACCCTTAAATTGTGAACTGCCACAGGGTAATTGTGTGACGCAGAAGGTTATTGAGTAATATATGGTGTGGCACACAAGTAGGCAGCTGTCGGTAACAAAAACCAGAGTGATGCCTATAAAAGAAGGAATGTGAACCAGCATTGCAGCTAAGGAAAATTAGTGAAGTTTTGAGGATAGACTTGAAGATTTTATAAGTCGAAATGTTTTAGACTTAACTCTGTTAGTAAGTATACAGAGCCAGAACCTAGCCAGATATGACAACAGTACTCTTAAAAAAGACAGATCATTCCTTTACATAGAAGGAGCAGTTGCACAAAAGAAAAGAATTTACAGCATGTAAACATGAATTCCAGTTTCTTAAGAGGCATACTGAGCTATTTTTGTAAGTGAAGTTTATTAGATAGGTTAGAAGTTTTAGTGACACCAAGTATGTTCACCGAGTTAAATGGTGGAATAACATCAAGGAATGGAAGTTGTGAGGCGTTTTAGAGGAGACGGACAAAACTTTGGATTTGGAGGCAATGAATTAACTAGGTTACGTCTGCTCTACTGAAATATCGTGTCTGAGTACAAGTTTATAGTGGAAGTTGTGTTGCGAGAGATGAAGATCGAGCGAGAGAGGATGGAACAGTTTTGAAGGAAGTGCAGGAATGTAATACTGATTTGTCAGCGTATGGATATATCTTGTTACCTGCTCAAAAAATGAAAAAAAAAGGAAATCGTTGATGAAAAGGAAGAAGACTGTTGGAGACGTAGGACTACGCTGTTGATAGGGAATAGGGAAGAGGTTGATCTATAAGCAACTACAGAGACAAACAGACAAGAAAGGAAGCTAGATATATGAAAACAAAGATAGGGGAGGAAGCCAAGAAAGAGGAGTTTAGAGATGAGACCCTGTAGCAAATCTTTGTCAAAAGCTTTTCGTATATGTACTGCAATTTCGTAAGATTCTCCAAAACATTTCTAATAATACTAAAGCATGAAATTTTGGGAAGAGGGACAATGGGAAGTTTGTTTCCACAAAAATGGTAGAGAATACATTAATGTTTCGTAATCCGTACAAGAGGAACAACTGGTGCTACTTCGAGGACGTTGGACTACAGGGTAGACCAACCTAAATGGACAGTTGGTATCAGTGAAGCACGAAAGAAATCTTTCGCGTTGTAGCCAAGAGTTGGTCTGACGTTGTTGTAAAGCACGCTGTACGAGATTTTGAATTTAATGTACCTCCACCGGGAAACTTACACCCAGGTGGATCAGTGATCATACTGTCTGGCAAAATACAGTCGTTACCCCAGACACTTCATATCCCTCCACCAGATGGCATACATGAATATGAACCAGAATGAGATATTTTGTCACCGCTTATCATTGGCCAGTGTGCATAATATATATAGTCCCGTACTCCCCGGACTTGTCACATGCCGTACATTTTGCCTGAAAATTTGTTGTCATTATGGGTGGATTGAGCTTCGGGTTGTGTCTGATCAATGTCTCCCAGTTTCTCTCAATGGAATGTATTTAGCGGACATTAAAGACAATATCAACTCATTATCATGCCCATGGTGATAGCGATATCAGGAACATTAGAGCGTTTCTCTCTCACATTTGTACTGAGACATAGCTCACTGAGTCGCTGTTTGACGAGCTCATCAGTTATTAACAAGACGAGACACAACAAGCGATAGTCAAACATCACACAACACTGGAATTCAGTTGCCGGCTCTTCTGAGGTAGTCATTATGGTGGAAATGATAGCAGGTAAACACAGTCGTGAAGAGAGAGATCTGTCTGTACTTCTTAACATTTTTGGTGTATGACAAAATAGTCCAGAGTCCCACTCTGATGTTTTCCCAGTAGACACATACGACTTGTTTCCTATGCTTCCCAGGCCAGTTGCTCTCTTTTGGATTAAGAGTGAGGGAAGATCCATTAAGAAGAGCTACATGAGGCTGGTAAACAGGGATCAAATATTCACTGGGTTGTATGCTTTGAAGAGAACAGATAACATTGCAGCGTTTGCCGTCAAATGTGTGTTAAGCCATGCCAAAGCATTTTTACAGGCCGATGAAATCTCGGATACATTTGCTAAATTTGGACTTTAAAAAGAAACTCTGAATAGAATACTCTGTCAAATGGAGCATTGGCTGTGTTTACAGAACCGGAGACTTCGGCGCATCTTCTGTTGGAGAATTAAGGTTGGCATTATTTGCACAAAAAGAGTAAAGACGGCTCACGATTGTCTTCAGCTTGAGGAATAATTTCCCACACGTCCAGAGCTTACCTTATGGCTCTGGTCTGGAAGTCGTCACAACTTGCATCACCCAAGTACATGCCCCTTCTTGGGAGTCAGTGGATAACAGACTTAGGCCCGTCTGCTGTGTCAGTACTGTGGCTACTGAGGCTCTGCTAGAGCTCAGAAAATGTAAATAACGGACTGATTGTACTGGAAAGTCATGTGATTGCCACGAGAATCATTTATTATGTACAAACAGACCTCTCCTGCTGTGCGAATGTGTGCCTAAACATTGTGCCTAATAAACCTTTAGAAACAGACGAGACTGACCAAAATGTTTTTTGAAATATCCTACGTAATCTAAGAGAATCACTTTGCTACCTCACAGTGAAATTATAACTACCATATCATCAGAGACATAGGAAGTTTGAATCTTGTCCCACATTCTGACATTTTCACGAATGAGCGTCCTTGTCCTGACCCTGTATAACAACAGCAGGTAGCGTCTGTTTTAAATGCCTATTCAGTTCTAATGGCATTCTTATGTATGTTAAAGCTTGCTTTTAAGCAAGCGTTATCATTAGCAAGTTAAGCAAAATGTACTTAGCTTGTTTTTGATTTACGTATTGTATTACATAACAGTACAGTGGTGATGTGCGGTGTGATTAAGGAATTTTATGTACATTTTACGCACATTTAATTTTTGAACTTTATAGGGAAAATGTTCTCTAGAACTTTGTCTAAAAGTTTCATTATATTCACTGGAATGTTAATGAACCAAAAACAGTGAGATTCAGACTTTCAAAATCTCTGAATTAGAAGAATGCTGCCTGAGTGTCAATTCCTTAAGTATAAATACAGATGTTACTCACAAACATGGTGTTGTAGCCATATTACTTTTTCTGTGCATTGAGAACTGAATGATGCATTTCTTGTTTCTTCACTTCATTCAGACTAAACGTTTTACCATCATTCGTGCGTGGGCAAGGGATGTATGGGGATTAATTGCAATACTTTACGAGTGATGAGTATGATTATTAACAGACCTAAAGCCATATCTATTCCCAGTCACTTTGTTTCGTAGGAATATCTAAAGGAAGAAACGTTTTGATTAATATATTAGTACAGATTAGTCTTTGATCATATGGGTTACATGTTCTGCCAGCTCACACTAGTTTGAGGTTCAAGATTTACCAATATACTTTAGCCTTTGGTCATATGGCCCATATTACTGAATAGTCCACACCAGCCACTTGGTTTGCATTGCCTACAAGGCCACACGAGTCTATAGCAAAATGTTTTACACCACCTACCAGATCCACAGTAGTGAACAGTCGACTCTTCTTAACAGTTCTGCATTCGTTTACGGCCACATGGTCTGGGCGAACTCCTATCCTCACCTATCCACAACCAGATGGTCTGGACGACCAACCAGTCCACCTGTGCGCCCGGCCACATAACACATGGGAAGGGCTGACTCGTCAGCTGGTGCGCCTGTCTTCCCCCCACTGCTGTAACAATCTACTGCGTTCTCGATCATCGACAGCGCAACGCAAATGTCCCATTACCAGCTTTACTTATATCGTGATTTTTTTATTTTCTTTTTTTTTTTTTGGTTCCTGGCCATTCTTAATTTTCAACAAAGGTGAAAGAGTTTGGCTGTTCTTAATAAGGTAAAGACGGTGTTTCTTTTTTGCTATACAAAGAAGCAGTGATTATATCACAATAATGAAACAATGTTGCTGAGGTAAAGTTTACTTCAGCAGCCTCACCTGAAGGTTCGTGATGACCTTTTCCACAAAGCCTTCAGGTGATCAGTAGACGAGCTAAGTATTCTCCGTCCAGCTCGAGCGTTGCAGCGTATGTTCATTTCCATTAATCAATTACTTGAAGATTAATCTAAGCTAAGCTTACGTATCTCAGCAGTTGGCGTTGTTCTCCTTTCGTTGCAAAGCATTTTCACCTGGCTGTGTGCTGGTGTTTGCTCGTCTGTGACGAACAGTTAACCTTGACTGTTAATTTGTGATTCTCTTCAGCTCGTGCAAATTCATACACAAATGTAAATATGTGTGACAAATTTACGAAGGTGAGTTAGTTCGTTCGTTTTCAACTTGTGAGGGAAGACCAGCATGCCCCACTCTTGTGACTATAGTATATGCTACTTTACCCAGTAAATGGTCAATATTCCGTTCACTGACATTTGTGATTCTACACAAAACAGTAATGTTAGCTGGTGTCGTAACTGTGAAGGTCGCTAGATATGACTAGCATTTTATGTTTGTCTTTAAATCTGAGCTTCGTGTAGTGCCCTGCGATATTTTCAGGTGTACCACCAATGGCGTTGTTGGTTCCTAAAAATGTGTGATGTAGACGGCCTTACGGTATGGGTCATCGGGGAAAGTGTCAAACTTGGCTCTTGCGAAACGGTGTCAGCGTCTCGTGTCTGGGGCCATTGTACGGGTGCCTCACGACGGATTTATCAACTTGCACAAATTTAGACTTGTTCACATTTGTATCGTCAAATATGTGAACCATTTTTTTTCTTTTTTTAGTCATCGAATCACTATTCCTAACACAAAAACCTGGAGCTTTCCTGCCTCTCCTGAGGCTGGAATTCCCCGCTATCCTGTCAGCGGGGCTCTACACTGAACCATGCGAGTCACTAAAGCGTCTACCTTGGCGAGCAGCACACTTATATTCGACATACACAGCCTTTACTGGTGTAAAACCCACTTCTTCACACATTCTAAGCTTGTCTTTCAGTTTTTCTGAACTTTTTTTGGTCTCACTATCTCTGATACCATATTTTCATATGTATCACAAAAGTGACATATAATCGCGGTACTTTATAACCTGTAGTAGTGAAAAGGTAAATTTTTTGTGCTTAAAGGAACACGCGTAACGAGCCGCTGGCGCCATTACCATAACTTAGGCCAACAGCTTTAAGGATCCACGTCTGCTCTTGAGGGAGAGTGGCACGGGAAATGACGAGGATGGGTGGTACAGAAATGGGGAGGGAGGAAGGTACGGGAAATGACGAGGGAGGGTGGCGCGAGAAATGGCGAGAGACGGTGACACGGGAAATGACGAGGGAGGGTGGCAAGGGAATTGGTGGTGAAGGTGGTTGGGAGAGAATGTAGCAACAGTGTGGCGATGATGTTAGTGATTATATCTGATGTGGATGAAGGATTGTGATGGTATGCGTGTGCATTGGTGAGGCCAGGGTGTGGTGGCGTTAGCACCGGTATGTGGGGGCTGAGTGTGAATTGGGATGAGTTTATGGGTCTGTCTGCTGGTGGACCGTAGTCACTGAAGGCGGGTGGTAAGGGGTGGTAGCGATAGGAGGTAGGCGATGGTGGTAGGTGGTCAGGGTTAGTGATGTGCGTTAGGCGCTTGTGGATCGGTAGGTGGCAGATGGGGGTAAAGGTGTACCTGTGGTGGGCAATGGGCTGTAAGCGCTAGTGGCGGGTGGGAAGTGGCCAGTATTACTGGTGATGTACGGTAAGCGGGGAGTTCTATGGTCATGAGTGAGAGAGGCTGAAGGGAGGTGGTGGGAAATGTGTGGATGATCGACTGCCAAACGTACTGCCGCTCACACTGTGGTACAAGAAACACCACACTCCATGCCAAGAGTGTGGTACAGTATCACCACACTTAACACCACAAGTGTGATACTGGGAACATGGCACTTCACACCAAAAGTGTGGTACTAAGAACAACACGCATCATACCAAGAGTGTGGAACTAAAATCGCCGCACCTGACATGGTCCAAACCTGTGACAGAAGGACCGCCGCG
>JAUUDW010397793.1:0-12880 GCA_032361385.1 Panulirus guttatus
ATATTATGTATATATGTGCGAACGTTGAACCGGACCGCAGTGGAATCATCAATCTCCTTCATGGTTGTTGTAAGTGCGTCGACTATTGCCTGCAAGCGATGAATCACAGGAGGTTGTGTGTTAGTGATTCCATATTTTTCCTTTGAGGTTGTCCTCCTCTGAGCAAACAGAAAGTGATTAATAATCAAGCCTCAGAATGGTTAGACGTAACAAGTGGAGCGCCACAAGGATCAGTCTAAGAACCGGTTCTCATTCTCGTACTTATTAATGATATTGACAATGGGCTACATTGCAAGATATCAAAATTAGCTGATGTTACAAAGCTGGGAAATAAATCTACAGATGAACGTCTGCAGCTTCAGACTGATATGGACAAACTGATGGGTGGACTCATAGATGACAAATGAATTTTGATATCGGTAAGTGCAAACTTACATATCGGTAGTAAAATCGAAAAGGCATGCTACAGTGTGAATTCTTTTGAACTGCAAAAGGTAAACGAGGAAAAAGACTTGGGCGTAGTAATCTCTGGTGACTAGAAACCAAGTAAGCAGTGCACAGAAGCAGTGAAAACGGCGATTAATAGATAGGGGCCATCGAATTTAAGTCCAAGGAATTATTCATCCTTACTCTTTACAGTTCATCGGATCGTCCACATCTTGAATATTGTGTTCAGTTTTGGTTACCCTACCTAAAAGAAGACAGAATGGAGAGAGTACAGCGTCGAGCTACAGAGATGATTCCCGGACTGTGAAACAAATCTACGAGAGCAGATTAAACGACTTGAATCTTTTTGGCAAGGAAACGAAAGGTTTAAGAGGTAATCTAATAGAAATATTTGAAATGGTCAAAGGCTTTGATAATCATGATTTATCGTTACTTAAGACTTGGTTCATATTACTTTACTAATAGTAATGGATACAAACTCGTGGGCAAATGTTTTACCTTGGATGAAGCGAAGTACTTTTCCTTTAACAAGATTGTTAGCATTTGGAACGATATGCCAATTAGAGCGGTTGAAAGCAGTGCTATAGACACGTTTAAGAATAGACTTGATGAATGCTCCGCTTCAAGGCCACGATTTAACATTATTTGCGCCTCCTTAGTCACAATAGCAATTTGCTGGGTGTTTTCTTTGAATTACCTGTGTGCCTTCTAACTTTTGCTACAGTAATCTGCGAGTTTCTGATCTTTTTTACCGTCACAGACAGTTGCTGTTTGAATTCCTCTGTATACCTGCATCAGTCCTTCAAGTGAGACGGGGGGGGGGGGGGGGGGTAATGGACCCGGGGGATATGCAGGGGGCCTGCTCGAGGCAACGGCTTTTTCTGTGGGATGGATATGGTCGGCCAGTCTCATCCCAACTAGATACCGACAGTTTTAACTTTTTTTTTTCAGTTATTTGTAACATGTTCTATAAAATTCATATATTCCATGAAAAACCTTTCACATATCACAGAATGCAGCATATTAAAACTACTCAAGTAGCAGATGGGTACTCTAAATTGGAATGACCGGTACATGGCCACAGGCATAAAACTAAACTACTCAGAATCTGAGCTATGCAAGAGATAAGCTTCAGTAAGAAATCAGCCTTCATCTGAACATCAGTGAGAACGTAAACGGAGAACATAATGTCTAGAAAAAAATGCCAAATTATACTTCTTTTAGGATGACTAGTTGCTAAAGTCTTTTGCCAAGTTTATTAATCAGATGTATTTTGCACGCAAAAGTGCTTTACACTGTAGCTTTTGAGTTATTAAGATTCAGTGCATTCAGGAATTGCCATTTCTTCCAGTTTACATCCCGGACCAGGAGGGTTTGTCTCTTGGTAACCCCATTGTGTGAGCGATTTATAGTTTTTCGCAGTTCTATCTGGCCGCTGCATTTATCCTTCTAGTTATTTTTCATAAATTTACGTTTCGACTGGCATATGAAAAATGCAAAAATTTTTCTCATTTTTTCTCAGACCATGAACTAAAATTAATAAGACTAGATTGTGTGTGATCTTATGAAATAAAACAGCAAAAAGGATGATTAGCAAAATGATTTCCAGGGTTCGTTGACCGTTAAAACCACCACAAACCAGGGGTAGGTTAGTGGTGGGATGACAAGTCTGAGGGGGTCCACCACGGTACACATGACACTGCGTTTCCTGCAACACTCACGGGAGTGGCGAGTAGCTCGGCTCAGTGACAACTAAAGCAACCATTACCTTACGCACTTAATATTATCATACACCAAACAATAAGGTAAACCATAAATTATACGACATCACATTTGTAGGTGGGTGAAGGGATGAAATGATAAAAAAGATTCTAAACGAAATGGTACTGTTGCAGTGTTTCGAAATAGAATGGCGTACACTCACATTTCCAGCCCAGAATGGCATACATTCAAATTCCAGCCCTGTGTATTTTCTCGTACTCGTAGTATCTAATCGTAGCACATACTCCTACTCGTAGCATCATTATGTATTACTTAATGTGTGGCCATGATGGTCCTTGTAAATGGATTGGTTATGAGAAAAGGTTGCAGATAGCTAGGGGTACAAGAAAAGTTCTACTTTATATGACTTCTAGAATCATGTAGGTGTTGATCCATTTAGATGTCAGTGTTAGGATGTGGAAGACGGTTGTTTGTATCGTTCAAAGGTCCATTGCTGTTCACAGATAGGTAACTGTTAATTATAATGTGAGTGCTGGGAACTGAAAATCGGAGGACTTGAACGCAATAGGGAGAAGAGCACCCTTTATCCATCTTCATTTACTTTTTGGCATTTCTTACCCACATTTGTATACGTTTTTATTTTTTTTCTCCTTCCATCAATTATGCATGCTTTACAACAAAAATTAATCCTTTTTCGTTTCCATAGGCCTATTTTCCCTGAAGCTTAAGTTGGAGGGAGAAATGCACAGCATCAAGCTTTTTCTTTAGTCTTTAAACTCTGGTAATCAGATCTGGAAGAATCACTAGGGTATGACTAGAAGGAAAGATGGCTTAAACTCGTGAGCATATAAGTCAAGTAACTGCATAATCATAGTGCTGAATCGGATGAGGCTTAAGCCCTCTTCACATGTAGCCTCTTCATCTTTTTTACGTACATGTTTACTCAAGTATAATTTGCACACCTGTCCATACACTCAGCCAGATGGAATTTCTTAATAGCGCATACTTATGAAAATATACTCTGAGTTGAACTCATGAGTTTGTTAACATAATCATGAGTCATAGGAAAGAGTGAGTGAAATGGTAGCGGACAGAAGCAGAAGAAAAGAGACTGCTCATAATCTGTTGCCTTACGAACTGTAATTCTTAATGAGTTGTCTGCGGTTGGACCCCAACCAGGGTAGCTTATCCTCATTTCGTGTTGGAAGGGCGTAGTATTCTAGTGCTCCTTTCTCATCTTCAGCAGATCTTCCCAACTTTTCTCCAACATTTCTCCATGTCCTCTCTAGTACTAAGTACTCTATTATCATTCGAAAATATTTCATTAGAAGAAGTACTTTTCAGTATTCCTGTGACATTTCCTACTCACTTTCAGTTTATAAGTCGGATCGCTTTCGACTCAGCTCTGTCAAGTAAGGAAACAGCTAGAACCACCCCAAATGTGGGAGCAATACTCCATACAAGGACGAGTCAATCCCTTGTATAAATGAAGCAACTGTTCAGAAGAGAAAAAGGTCCGACATCTAAACAGGACACCTATCATTGCACTCCAGCCAGCTTTCTCCAACCCTCCTTTCCAACGATTCTTCTATATTTAGCCAACACTACATATCCACCGAACTTCAGCAGCACAAATCGCCCACTGAATATCCATGAGCATAATTGAGTGCCTTTTGGTATTTTTATACCATCACTCCGGTAACTGTTTCCAGTATCCTGTTAAGACGAAAAATGTCGCCTTAGAATATTATCGGCACCTGAAGCATAATGTTGCTCCTGAAAGGAAAGACCATGTGAGGAAAGATCCTTGTCGATTCAGCAAGATCATTTAGTATACCTTTTGACAATATTTGATATCCTATGCTGACCATATTTAAAAAGCAGACGCTTCATTTACATACTGACGACAGAGAGGCCGTCCCAGGAGTGCCACTGACCCTGAAGTTTTGGATAGGATGGTATTTTGATCATTTTCGCTTACATGCAGGGAGCTTCCACACCCAGTGTTTTTAGAGAATCCCCGTAGAAACTGTTGATGATAGTTTCGGGGAGGCCAACGGCAGTCATCCTACTTGTGGAGCGTGATGTCTTGTGACAGCCAGGTCCCGTCCACATGACAACGCAACAGTTCGCTGCAGGGGGAGTGGCAGTGTTGGTCAATACCTGTAGAGCGAGTCAAGGGGTCCACGCTTCCCTGGCCCAGCGAGACACCCTCCCACTCCCGGGTAGGGTGAGTCAGAAGGCCAGGGGACCCTCACTCTCCTGGCCCAACACTCATCACTCTGGGTAAGGTGAGTGAGCGGAGAAGAGGTTCCACGTTTCCCTGACCCATCATTGATCCTCCTGAATAGGGTGAGTCAAAGGACTAGGGGTTCACGCTTCGGTGGCGCATCACTTACTTTCTGGTGTAGGATTAACTAGAGGGCCAGGAGATCCATGATCCCCTGATTCATCTCTCTCTCTCTCTCTCTCTCTCTTCCATAGGAAGAGTCGGAAGGCCTGAGGATCCACCTTTCCTTGGCTTGTCACTCACTCATCCTCTTGGTAGGATGAGTCAAGAGGGCCTGGGGTCCACGTTATTCTCGCCCATCATTCCCTTCCCCCAACGGTAGGGGGAATCAGAGGGCTAGGGGCTCCACGCTTCCATGGTACGTCACTCACCCACCCTCTGATAGGGGTGAGTCAGAGAGCTAAAGGGTTCACGCTCCTCCTGACCTGTCACTACCCCTCCCACCCATAGGGTAGGTTTAGTCAGGAGAGCTTCCCTCCCGCCCTCCCTGAGCGTATAAAAGACTCAGGCCTACAGGATCCGAACTCATCACTTTAAGGATCATGGTAGAATGCAAATAAAAGAGTACTCAGGACAGCTTTGTCTTATAGATTTCTTTTAGAAGTTAATGGCTTTTAACTTTAGATCGTAATAATGCCATTGATTTATTAAAGTATTTTTGTGAAGGTACATATGCGGGCAAGAGTCGTCATCTGTTTCTGTGTGAAATGTCAACATCTTGATCACAACTCCAGAGGTGATGGTCTTTATAATGGCTTGGATTTCGATCTGACCCATCAAAGTCAAGGGACTGTAGGGGCCTGCTCAAGGTTCGCACCGTTGCGTTTACTGTTCGCATTATCCTGTGGCCATTAGAGTCTTTGTAAATGGACTGGTTATTAGAAAACGATACAGATAGCCATGGTTACAAGAAGCCATGGTTGCAAGAAAAGTAGAACCATGTATGTTCGCATCGTCGTACTCAAGGTTTGTTTAGTCCTGCTGAGAAGTCATACTTTCATGCTCGAGGGGTTAGACTTAACTGTGCCATTAGACATCCTAACAAACTGTCATATGTTCCAGCCAGCAGTTATACACCGCATTGTGTTGCACATCATGTGTCATGAATGTCTTGAATAAAATGAGCTTAACTTATTGCAGTATTTTTTTTCCTGCGTAGTCCTTCCATGCTGAGGCCTTGCCCTCGTCTTTGATATAGTCTGTGGTGTAGCCATTTTACGGACTGCAGTTAGTGGCCTGGCGGGTGCCGTGTGTCCCTCTCTGATAGATCCCTCAGCTTAAGACGACCGTAAATGACACTGGCAATTCCTCCTCAGTCTCTAGTTTATCATTCCTTTCCTTCCAGCACTTTCAACTTACTTACAACTTATTTTTCCGATTTCTTTTTGTTCTTTCCTGCTACGTGTTGTTCCTGTACAGAAGATACAGAATGCAAAAAAGGCCCAGAGACTAGACCTCGATGACTGAAATATGAGTTACATGTAGAAGAATGTTTGCTGGGTTTACTCCATACTGAAGAATTGTTCAACTGTTTACGTAGTAAGTGAATTGTTTACTGTTGTTAAAGAATAATGATTGGATTATTTATCAATATATATAACAAGTGAACTATGCACAAGAGGGAAAGTTAGAATTCTTTTCGAGCATCTAAGATAGAACATTGTTATGGATGAAATGCATATACGCATTTTGTAATGTTCGGTAATCATCCCTGAACTCACTGATTTTATAACATTCAGTTGCATAATGTTGCATGTTGTGAGAGTAGCTTCTGCTCGGAAGTTTAGTTACACAGACATCAGAGGCCCAAAGTCCAAGCGAGATGGTTCTGGCCTTAACACTGCTTAAAAAAAAAGATCCTAAAATTGGTTGAAAAGGATTGCAAAGCAAAGTTCGTCCATTCGGTATCAGCAGGGCTGTAAAGTCCATTATGTGTTAACTTCAAACACAGGCATATTAAGATCATGCTGAAGAGAGTTTAGAGTAGTTAGTGACGAGAGATAATCACCTACAAATCTATGTTTTTGAGCGATTGACAAGTTTAAGCGACCACAAGGCCATAAGATTAGCAAACAGTTCAGTTTGGAGTGTGGATGCCCAGTTGTTGATCCGGATTTCTTGTCCTTGGTAAAAGCCATACAGCTCGTGTTACGACAACAGCGCTACCCAGGAGCACCAGCGTTTTGTTGAAGGGATCCATGTTTATTAACAATCTGCGAGAGATTATGTTCAGTGATGATGGTGTCAGTGTTATAGCGGGCATCATCACTGACTCTCAACATCATCTCGGGCTGTGATCTGAGCAGGGGCTCTTAGGAAAATGGGGAACATTGATATCAAAGAGGTTAATTTCCCGTGCGGCAGGATAGTGTGTTTGGTGTTCCACATGGTAGACTTCATAAATACTATACATTCTAAGCATAATGGCTGTTGTAGTAGTATATTAAACTCCCTTGAGATCCCTTAAGAGACCAGGTCAGTGATCATGCCATCATACTTAGGGTTGTGCCTTTATGCTCCAGGCCTTTAACGCTTTTCTCAACAGGTTAAGAGACCCATCGACCAAAGATCACTCGTAGATTCTCTTTTTAAAAGATAGGTTCATCTGCTCGCAGAAACTTGTTTTTGTAACGGAGCCCACTTACCTAGAAAAGCTTCCAGTTTTCTTGGTATAACATGTCTGTGGAGACAGCAGCTTTCTTCCCTGTAGGAGCGTGGCATCAGTTGTTGGCTTGTTATTATTGTCACGTCAACAGGAAGTCACTAATTCTCTCTTCATCCCGTGGAAAGATGAGTTATTTGTAAGATGGTAATGTCATGAGTCTTAAGTGAGCCAGTGGTGCAAAAGAGACGAATATGAGGCTAAAGAAGACTCAGACGCCTTCACTCAAATTTATTACATATAGTATGATAAGAGAAAGACAGTTACCGTTCAAGTCGATGATCATTCTTGGAGAATCTGACCAGAATTCGAAGAATGTCTCTGGCCATTTTCTTTTCGACGTATAGGAATAATAGAGGTGAAAATGAATGCCAAAAAGAGGACATGAGAACTGAAAAGAGAATCAAGTAGAGGGGATATAATGAGAATGGAAGTAGAGGATGGGAATACTGGGGCGTAAGAAAGGCAGATGAGAGGCTCTGGGAGCGTTTAGTTCTAGTAATAATGGCTAGTAGTAACGGTAAGAGTGTAAAGACAAGAGGATGTTCATTCGAGTTTGTTTATTCACGCCGTTCAGTACCTCATTAGTATACACTGTTATCACCAATAGTGATTTGTTTCATCATTTTGATGATTGCCATACATCCTCACCACTGCTCATATTTTCATATCAGGTTTGGTGAATGATATTGTTAATAAAGATTTGGGAATTTCTTGATTGCAGGCAGATTGTATTTTTTTTCTACATTGCACGTAATATTCTGGAGTAAATGGAACTATGAGTGTTTCAAAACGTATATGGGTATGTGCCAGTGATGCGTTTATTCCTTCAAGATTCATCCGTATTTTGTGGATGGGACGGCTTGTGTGATGAGGTTGAGATTGGGCGATTTTTAGGATACAGTTAGACTGTGCTGGAACAAGGCGGAAATTGTCAAAACCAATTTATGTAAACACTGTTTTCCTGTAGCAGATGAAGAGTTGGATAAAATGGTAAGTCTTTTTGGCTGTGTGTGTAGGTGGCGGATGTGATTCACAGGTTTGAAAGAACAGGACATTGTATGTGTATAGTTAGTGTTGTATCACTGTTGTGAATAGTACAAGAATTTGGGAATCATAGCCAATAAGGGTGGCACTGGAAGAGCAAATGATAGAAAATGAAATAAATGCAGGCAAGAGGAGTTAGTTGTAGCGGGAATCGTGGTGAACGGGAAGTTGAGTGTTGTGTTCAGATGTCCTGCTTGTTGAATGCTGCTTGTATGGTTGTGGAATTGTGGATGTCATTAATTATATTAGAACAAAAATAGAGATCCTTGGATGATATTCTGCGAAATATGTCAAGAATTTTAAGATAAGAATGAAAAATGAAGTAAGAAATATTGGGTGGAGACTTCATTGGAAAGGCACTTTGTTTAAAAAAAGATATTCGATGACTGTCGTAGGCCTCATATTAGGGAGGACGACGTGGCGAAAGAGGGTCTATGAAGGTGGTAAGGTAGTTTTCCCTGGGAGAGGAAGGATGTTGGTGATTGACCCACTATGTATTTTAGATGATGCCAGGGAAATGATTGTAGATGACACTCATTTTGATTTTATTTTTGATACTTTGAAAGTTAAGATGATAAGGAAGTAGGTCTCACCTGGTGACCCAGTTAGTATGGAAAGTGGGTGGATGATTATGAAGCAGATTGTGGAAAACGATGTTTTCCTTTTTAATAATGTCAGTAGGACTGCAGCCTTCAGCGCTTGGTCCACCTCAGAGGTATAGATAATGAATACATATTCTGTTTATAGCATGACATCTTGTTCGTTATCTGTTCAAGGTCATTCAATTTTATTCGCCCATGTAGTCTACATTTGGAAGATGTGTATGGATCATGTTTGCGTTGATGTGAAGATGTGAGCTAATGACGGTACCCCGGTGTGTTATTATTGTGGGGAGCGGACTAGTTACTATGTACTTTTTTATGTTTGATCATGCATTATTATGTTTCGTTATTAGCTTACTTGCATGGTTATTTAGATATGCGAGTGTGTGTGTGTGTTAATAGGAAACGCGTAGGATTGCATGATGTTTTAAGCATATGTATTTTCCTGATATGGATTTTTGTTCTCTTGTCAGTTGATTCATACGCTTGTATGAATGAAATACGTATAAATCCTTTAGTCTAGCAGAATCCTAATGTTTAGGCCTCTCTGAAGTAAGTACCTAATACCCTCAGTGCATGTTGGTGGGACATGTCTGTACAAGGAATATTCTACGAAGCTACGAAGCGGAAATGGAGAGCTACAGGAGCGTAATTGATGTTGACCATTACTGTCTCCTTGTGGCAGGACACCGGTGGGTGTGACTCACTGTCTCCGGGGAGAAACAATGAGGGCAAGGATGCAGGCAGGCGGTGGCCAGACGGGGAAACGGATCTCTCTCCCCCCGCGGCCTGACCGGCCTAGCACTGCCAGGGGAGCCCACCCACCGCTCACACTTGGTCACCCTTCTTACTTGCGAAGTCCTAGATCCTCTTAACCAGTTTGAAAAATGCAAGATCAGTCCTCCCCTTTTCCCAATTTTTTTCGAGTTGCGCAACTCAGGATGACCAACAAACATAGGAAATAACTTCAACCGATGTGTCACTAGTCTCGAGGAGGCTTTTGGTTCGTGTGTGATTCGTAAGCTTGCTTTTTTTTAAGGTTTATGGTGTGTGGATGTATTAGGTCTTACATAGTGAGCAGGAGTAAAGATATCCTGGAGGAATAACAGAGGATATATGAATGAAAGAGAATTAGATAAATAGCATTAGCATGCATATGGAGGCTTTCCTCTTTACGATAATGAAATTTATGTAATTTGCAAATATTTTCTCTCAGAAAGCTTTTATGTTGCTGTCTTGTCTTCACCGTAATGTTGGTAATGTTAATTTCCATGAGTTCCAGTCTACTTCAGTTACATCGTTGTTATTATGTGGTGAAGATAATTTCGTAATAGGATCATTGTTCACGCGTATTGGAGCTGCCTTTACTGTGGATGCTGTAAACAGGGAAGAGTAGGATAAGATGCCTGGAGATTTTCTTGTAATGCCAAAAGCCTGTTTGTAGTCCGTTATGATGAAGGTCAAGAGATTGGGAGCATCCTCATAACCTGTTTCTGGAAAACTTGGAATGTGTGATGGGTAGGCTTCTCTAAAACCCAGTAGCTACATGACCTTACGGTATACATTTGAATAGTTTGGATGACCGAAGTATTCTACGTAGAGTGCCTCATTTCAGTTGATTTGTTTTACAGCCTTGCAACTTTAAACATGAAAAAAGATACCGTTAGATCTTTCAGCCATGTTCAGATTTACTTGTCCGGCCCAATTTTGTTTTTGTCTGACCGTCTGCTTAGCTGTAGCTTCCAGTTTGTTTTAATTCTCGATCTGATGAGCCTGATTATTTTTTGTATTTAACATTTATTTTCTGTAATGATTTAACGTTTAAGGTTTCCTTTCCATTCCTGGAGCTATTCGTTTTTCATCATAGTTTGTTGTACCTCTCTTCCTTTTCAGGATTATTATCCACTATAGGGTGTTGTTTACCTTCCAAAATGTAATTTCCTTTAAGATATAATTTCTTCCTTACCATGCTTTCCTCCAGGGTGTATTTTTCCACCAGTTAGTAAAGGTTCCCTTCCGAGTGTGTAGGTAGGTACTCGCCTTCGGATGTAATTTCCTTCTCTAAGGGTGGTTTCTATCTCCAGAGGGCGTTTGTCCTCTGCTTCACAGTTCATGGTCTTGTAGGGTGAGACCCTTTTATCCCAGGGAGTGTAATTTCCTCGTGTTGACGTGTCTAACGTTAAGATTTGTTCTGAATAAGTAATCAGTCATCAGATGAAATCGGAAGCCCACAACCATTAAATAGTCGAATGTAGTTGGTTCATGAAATATAAATCTTATTCCATAGCTAAATACACCAGTGTTCACCAAATTTAACGAAACATAATGTTTCTTCGTATTACTAGAGCTTGTTACAATAAACTTTAGTTTTCAATTAGCTTAAGGATGTGACAAGGTCATTTGAAAGTATGGGAACTGCGATAAGCCATGTAACATTGCAGGAAATTGATGATCAGAACATAGCTAGTAATTTTTCCGCAAGATGTGCTTTGCTTCCCCAAGGTATAATACTCTACCTTACGATGCAGTTTTTTTTCTCTGAGGAATTAGTTTACCTTTTCATGATGTAGTTTTCCTTTCCAGGTTGTAGTTTTCCTCCCAGTTATGGTAATCTCAGGGTTCGCTGTTTCTTGTCAGCGTGTAGCGTCACATTCCATCTTATTGTTTCTCATCCTGGAGTGTAATCTCTTCATGTGTTGTATTTTCCTAATGAGAGTTTACTGTCCTTTGCTAAGGTATAGTTTCTTCCTTTCTTGTAGTTTCCTGCGGCTGAGTGTAAGTTCCATTCCCAGGGTATTGTTTCTCTTGAGTCTTTTTTCAGTTCTAAGGGTGTAGTTTCCCTGCAAGCGCTTAATTTACCTTCACTTTGTATCATTCTCCATCCAGTGTGCACATTTATTCCTAATATTTATTTTCCCACCCCTAGTGTGTACTTCGTAACTTGCGGTCTCATCCCCTTGAGGATACTTTCCTTCCCAAGGCTGTACCCTTTCTCTCCGCTGGATGTACTCTTCTTTCCCTTAGGTGTAATTGCCACTCTAGGATATTGAGAGATATCTGACGTATTAGTTGACCCCGAAGGCGGATTTACATCCGTGTCTTGAGGCACAAAAGAGTGTAATCATATCCTTACGACTACCGGACTATCACAACTCCTGTTTTAGCCTTGCTAGTTCGACCGTATGTCGCATACTTCACTGAGACCAGGAGGGAGGGATTTTGACCGACTTTTATCGGGTTTTTCCCTTATGTAAGAAAGAGGAGTCAGCTTACTGAACGACGGACTGCTTCGTGGCTCACGCCGTGGTGGAAGGGTCTACAACACTACATTATTCACGCGCGAACCTTTTCATTGAAATATTCTTAGTTTATTCATGGGGTTCGTTTTGTTGTTTGGTTATATTCTTGTAATCTAGTACTGTTGAATGGTAATGAATTGTGCGTTTTTATATTCATATTGTCATTATTAGTCATTTTGATACGAGTTGAATTTTGCCGGAATACTTTTTGACCAGGTAAATGTTCGATTTGCCATTCGTTTGTGTAAATAATCGTTGAGCCTGATGCTTTCTGAAAGACTATCTCAGGTGACACCAGTTAAAAAACTTCTCATACAGAAAGACTCTTTGTCAGTAGATCCACTGTTTGTTTTTACTTGGTGGAGACGGGGAGTCTGGGAAGATAATCGGTAATCGATAAATAGTACTCATGTTGAACTGTGGAGGAACTTCTGCTTACAAAGGCTGGGGTGCGCAAACACTTGTACTCCTCGTTCCTTCATTTACAGCACTTGAGCGAACAAAGTTGTTTGAAAATGAGAACTTAAAACCTTTGCTGATCCGTAATGCACTATGTTACAAATAGCTGATCAGGATTAATAAAGTAATTGATTTATAGATGAGAGGTAAAATCCCTTGCTTATGGTATCGACTGATGTTTGCACAAGAACATCCCCGCACGCAAGCGTTAGCCGACCGAGGCTTGTCTCGCCCCACCCCCGACAAGATGGATCTTCCACTGAATATCATATGAAGGGATGATGTGTGTCGATGACTACACTGATTAGATGTTTTACTTATGGGTTGCTAAACACTTGTGCATGTTTGAACT
>JAUUDW010397904.1:0-12880 GCA_032361385.1 Panulirus guttatus
CCATCTCACACCACATATTTTCCTTAAACATTTCATTTCCAACACATCCACCCTCCTCTGTACAACTCTATCTATAGACCATGCCACGCAACCATTTAATACTGTTGGATCTACTTTTCCTTCAAACATACCCATTTTTGCTTTCCAAGATAATGTTCTCTCCTCCCACACATTCTTCATCGCTCCCAGAACCTTCGCCTTCAAACTAAAGAAGTATAAATTTGTTAGGGCTGTCTATCTATCTATATCCCTGATGCCTTTTCCCACTGGGACTCCCTCAAGAGGGTGGCCAAAGCAATAGAGCCTCCATAACCAGTGAACTCCAGTGATGCTTCTTAGTCTTTTTGTGCCTTACCCTTAAAAGGCTACTGGGAGAGGGCAACACTAGTGCAGTGTTTGCTGAGGCTCCTGACTAATGTTCTTACTGACTTATTCTACCTAAAGCTCCTGCCTAATGTTCCTATCTACTACTTCTACCAAATGATCCTGCCTAAATGTTCCTTCCTACTATTTCTATCTATTGCTCCTTTCATTTCAACAAAAGGCAGTGCTAGCACAGAGTGCTCACCACAGGAAAATCTAGGGTTACGAAGAGTGAGCTGTGTGAGTTGTGTTATCAAGTGCTATGTATGACAAGGAAAGACTGTATGCTCATGGACCGAATGCCAGTAGTCCACATGTGTGTGAGGCAGAGAGAAAAGACAGCTACCTGGGTCAAATGAGTGCAACTTGACAACCACTGAGACGCTGGCTCACTATGCAGGTGTCACTAACCCTTCCAATACCCTGCCAGTTAGCACTGGTAATATACCTCCATGGTCAGTGGCTGCCTACCAACTACTACCTATTTGTTTGTTAAGTGTACCTGCTAAGTTGCATGGGAAGGTACTCACTGAGAGGGTGAAGGCATATACAGAGCATCAGACTGGGAAGGAACAGTGTGGTTTCAGAAGGGTAGAGGATGTGTGGATCAGCTGTGTGCCTTAAAGAAAGTGTAAAAGAAGTACTTAGAGAAACAGATTGATTTGTATGATGCATTTATATATCTGGAGAAAGCATATGACAGCACTGATAGAGATGCCTTGTGGAAGGTCTCAAGATTATATGGTGTAGGAGGTGGGCTGCTAGATGCAATGAGAAGTTTTTATATGTGTACGAGTTTATGTCTATTGTATATGTGTACGAATTGGAAGAGAAGAGAGTGAATTGTTCCAAGTGAAGGTTGGTCTGCCACAGGGATATTTTGATGTCTCCATGGTTGTTTAATATGTTTATGGGTTCGGGCTGATAAGGGAGGTAAATGCGAGAATCTTGGATAGAGGGGTGAGTATGCAGTCTGTAGGGGATGAGAGGGCCTGTGAATTGAGTCAGATGTTGTAGCTGATGATACAGTGCTGGTGGCAGATTCAAATGAGAAACTGCAGAAGTTGGTGACTGAGTTTGGAAGAGCGTATGAAAGGAAGAGTTGTGAGTAAATGTGAATAAAAGCAAGGTTATTAGGCTTAACAGGAGTGAGGGACAGGTTAGTTGGGGTGTGAGTTTGAATGGAGAAAAATTGGAGGGAATGAAATGTTTTAGATTTGGGAGTGAACATGGCAGTGAATGGAACCATTAAAGCATTGGTTAGTTTTAGGGTGGGTGAGGGAGTGAAGGGTGAGTGAGCACTGAAGAATGTGTGGAAAGAGAGATCGTTAACTGGGAAGGCAAAAATGGGTATGTTTGAAGGTAAGTTAGTCCCAACAATATTAAATGGATGCATAGCATAGGTTATAGATAAGAGTATTTGGAGGGTGGATGTGGTTTAAATAAAATGTATGCAGAGAATATGTGATGTGAGGTGGTTTGATCGAGTTAGTAATGAAAGGGTAAGAGAGAGGTGTGGTCACAAAGTGAGTGTGGTTGAGAAAGCTGAAGGGGGTGCACTGAAACTGTTTGGACATGTGGAGAAAATGAGTGATGAAAGGTCAACAAAGAGAATATATGCATCAGAAGAGGAGAGAACAAGGACAATGGGGAGACCAAATTGGAGATGGTAGGATAGAGCAAAAAAGATTTTGAGCAATTGGGGCCTGAACATGCAAGAGGGTTTAAGGCATGCACAGGATAGAGTGAACTTGGAGAGATGTGATATACAAGGGTCAACATGCTGTCAGCGGACTGAACCAAGACATGTGAAGCAACCAGGGTAAACCATGGAAAGGTCTGTGGAGTCTGGTTGTGGTTTGGGAGTTGTGGTTTCAGTATATTACATATGCCAGCAAGAGAATGGATGAGAGCACATGCAACCTTTCTTTGTCTGTTCCTGCTGCTAACTCACATTAATGCAGGAAACAGCCATCAAGCATGAAAAAATACAATTATCATAAAGGTGAGTTTTAAGGAACAAAAAACTGTTTCTCCACAGATATATTCTGTGACCTTTGTGAGTATCTCCAATATTGTGTGTGTGAATCCTCTAACCCCTTGTTTTCTGGTGAGGCAAATGCCCCTCACTCCTCACTAACCAACTTTTAAGCAAATGTGGCCTATCGCTTGGTCAGCAGATATCTGTCCCTCCGCAATTCAGTTACCTACACTCAGCAATAACCTCACAGTCCTGCTGATTGTCTCATAATTTTTGGAATGAGGACATCATCCCAATGGTGGTTACTGTTGGTTTAGTGAAAAGCTTTTTGAAAGAGAGAATAAAGTAGGCCGGAAGACAGTACATTGGAAATTGGCTCACAGCAGGAAACAGCTTTCCATTCTTCAAAACTCACCTTTCTCTCCAGGGTTAGTTTGTTACACAAGCTTCAAGGTTATACCAATATGGAGGAGATGGGTTAGAGGAAAACTCCTCAACCAAGAAGATAGTATGGCTGGAAGTTATCATGTAGCAGGTTAGCGATCCTCTGCCTCCAAGGTGACAAGTCCAGTACCATGCAAAGCTGATACTCAACAGTTAGAATAAAGTAACCTTTACCAAAGTGTTTGAGACATGCCAAAGATCTCTTAAGTTAAACTTCTCTAGGGAAAGGTTCCTCAAGAAGGCCAGAGTGATATCATGGGCTCTACTATATAGTCCAGGTTTGGCCAACAAAACAAATCCCTTAATTCAAGACATCATGATCCTTGCTGAGAGGAATATCTCTTAATAATATCTGGAGAGAATGAATCCTCTCAGAATTCTAACATTGCATCAGGCATAATGTCTTCCAGCAGAAATCTTCCAAGAAAATTAGAACAAAGGCATAATGAAAATTAATTATTTCATTCTTTCCCCAATATTATGTAGCATTTGGATTGATCAAAACCCGACATGCCTACGGAAATTGGGAAGGTTCCTATTTCTGAACATCAGTGTGTCTTAAGACTCTTCTCTTGTACCAAAGGATTATCAAACAAATATTTTCATGAGTAGACACTGAGGCACAAATGTGACAAAAAAAATCTACTTGTGACATGTCCAAGACCTTTGAACATTCCAATTTAGGTTGGAAATGGGGAAACACCAGGTTCCCTCGAGCAAATGAACCTGAAAAATTTATCCTAAGTACGTCTAGACATGTTCATATCAAACCAAAAGACAATGATTCCTGAAAGGCACTCTTACTGTAGGTAATAATATTGCTAGTTCTGTTTTAACATGAAAAAAGTCTTGGAAAGATTTCTGGAGAACCTGAATCTTCAGGGAACAAGTGGAACAGTTTCCAGACTGAATGAAACTGTCTTAGGTAGAAAGATGAACATTCTGAGGATAATTTGTTTTACATTTTCCAAATTTCTGACCATAAAGGTTTTTGAAGGAATCAATTAGGTTTAACTTCCAAACCCAAGCATTTTGTTGTTGAGCTCCTATCCTGGATTGAAGAGGTCTACGAAAACTGAAGTATCACCCAGGGTGGATGCACATCCAAAGAAGTTCCTGGCTTCAAAAGTCTTTCCCACACTGAGGCTACATGAGTCATTAAACTCCAAATTTGTTTAGGGGTAAACCAGTCCCATAACATTACTGGGAACAATACATAAATTTCATTTCAACTGTTCTCATTCAAGATCAGGGCATCCCTTGCTATTGCTCCTTTCTTAAATATCAGAAAGCAAGGTAGGCAACTGGGCATTCAATGTAGAGGCAAAGACATCTACTTGGGGAGCTATCTCCACTGAAAGGGTCTAAATAAGTGTGCTGTATCTCTCCCTATTGACAATTCTGCATCATGGAAAGCAACCTTGACAAGGCATCATTCAATATACAGAAGAGACCTGGAAGATGAGAAGCTTTGAGAAATAGCCTTGTACATTGTTAAGGAAAGAAGTTTTCCATTAGTTCCAATAAAGGAATGGATCTCTAAGAGCTTCTGTTCATGAAGTAATGGGCTGCTACTATAATTTCCAGAAGAAGTAGAATCCTGCACCCTAAATTAGGACACTCTGGGGAATATAGAATCATGAAGCCCACAGCTCCTTATATTGAAATGCAAGTATTTTGTTCCTCTTCCCCAAAACCTACACTAATATGAACTTCTGAAGCATGGAAACCCCACCCATGACTCAAAGCATATATCCAAAACATCAAGAAAGTCAGAAAAGTTATCCAAAGTACAGACCTTAAGAAACCTTTCATATCTGTCCACCAAACTATGGAGTCATTAGTTCCTTGGGAAAAGGTTTGTATAGACTTCTGTTTAAAGATGGAAAGGCTTGGTTTAACCAGGTCACCTTATGGTCTGGAACCTCACCATGTCTCTTCTCTGAGATACAGAACTGAAATTTCCTAACACACGCTCTAGTTAATGTCAGGACACCGTAACCTCAGCTGAAGCAACCTGCAGAGACCAAAGCCTTTTCTCTTATAAGGCACAAAGAACCTGTTTTAGTGCACCATTCCATTTTCACTCAGGTAACACTCTACCTGAAAATCAAGAGGAGCTTTTTCTGGTTGATGATAAAACTTACTTCTTGAAGAACATTCCAGATTTGTAATCTCTTTATGGTATGTTCTTCTTGTGAATGTGCAAATATTAAGATATGGTTGAGACAACTGAGAACTGTGGCCATGTTTTGGAATCATTAAGGCAATTAGTGTCATCAAATAAAAATAACTGTAAGGCTAAGCATAACTGAAAGGAATCATTTTGAACTATGTGTTTGGTTTCCCATCTTGAAAGCCAAAAACTCTGTCATTCTGGGGTGAATTTGAATGTGCTAGAAACATTGCTTAGATCTAATCATCTATTTGTTTAGTCATATAAGCTGGTGGACACTGCACTGCAGTCATCATGAACTTGTGCCTTTGGACATATTTGGCAAAGACAGATGCATAGTCATTCTTCTGTGTCCAAGTCCATCTTTAGAGCAGAAACAGGGTGATAACATGAAACTAGTCCTCTTGCAGGTTCTATTACATCTATTTTAACATTTCCTGCAATTTCTTTTAACCCTTAAAATGTGATAGACATCAAATGACAAGAGTGGAGACGATTGCAGTGCATGTCAATTGATGTTCAACTCTTCCTGCCATTGTTTGAACTGCCTACCTCCATGAAGTGCCAATAGGGGTGTCAGGTGATGCTGCTGGACAGCTGGAGAAATACTAAGCACCTCAGTCATCCACAGATCATCAAGATATACCTACTATATCATCGTGCATGATGGTAGACTTACATGCCCACTGATGTAATAATTCTTAAAATAAAAGAAATTATTTCTAAAGCCCTAGGTTTCATAGTTTTTTAGGAAAATAATAATAGTTCTTTTTTCATGTAAATAAAGTTATGCATGTGTAAATAATGTGTAAATATAGAAATAATACATAATCATGAAATTCAAAAGTTATGGATAATATACAAAAAATGACATAAATGACACTTTTGTATTCATATGAAATCAAACCTAGAAAAAAACATGAAGTGTGTAGCATGAGCAAGCGTATCTATCTATCTCTCTGTTTATATCTCTGACACCTGTTCACTTTGGGAACTCTCTCAAAAGGGTGGCCATGGCAAAAGAGTCTCCATAACTGCTGAACTCCAGTGCTACATCTTAGATTTTAGTGCCTCACCCTTGACAGACTAATAGCAGAGGGTAACTCTAGCATAGTGTTCTATGAGGCTCCTACCTAATGTTTCTGCCAAATGCTTCTGCCTATTGTGTTCCAACCTACTACTTCCTCCTAATGCTCCTAGCTAATGCTCCCACCTACTACTACCTAATGCTTCTAACTAATGCTCCTGTCTATGTTTCCATCTTCTACATCTATCTACTGCTTCTATCATTTTGACAAAAGGCAAGGCTAGCATATAGTGCTCACCACAGGAAAATCTAGACTTACAAAGAATGAGATGTGTGAATTAAGTGTTGTCCAGTGTTATGTGTGATAAGGAGAGACTGCATGTTTGTGAACAGAATGCCAGCAGTCCACATGTGGGTGAGGAAGAAAGAAAAGACAGCTACCTGGGTCAAGAGAGTACAACTTGACAACTACTAAAGTGCTGGCTCACTATGCAGCCATCACAAACCCTCCCAATATTCAGGTGGGTAGTACTGGTAATACACCTCCCTGGTCGGTGGCTGCCTACCAACTACTACCAACTAGTGTATGTCAAATGAAATCACGTCTAGTAAAACCATAACTATCATTTACTCAAAAAGATAAGAAGCAGCATGCTAACAACCTGGACCCTCCCCTCATACACTCAGCATCCTCCCATACCAATACAGAGGAAAGTATACTTCTTTTTGGGGGTCCTTTCTTCAATGTATCATATAGACATATTCTGTAAAGTAAAACATTTTCTTCTTAGCAATGTGTGAGGAAAACTTGTGAGGAATTCAGTTTCTGGGATAAACATTCAGTTAGGGGTTTCAAGATGACACAAGAGGAGGGATCACTGGGGACACAGGAGTCAAAAAGGAAACATAACTAAATACAGCTGAGCAAGCTTTTTTTTTTTTTTTTTTGAAAGAGTATAAACTTGGAAAGGGAGTTCTATACCAAGAATGGGAACCAATGCTATTGAAGATTCTGTGAAATCTGCAATGGAGAAGTCAGAATACAAGTATCATGGAATGCAAATAGACCTTAAAGATATACTGTGTACGGAATATAGACAAAACTGTAATCAGTCAACGTTTGGAATGTACAAGGCAGCAAAATACAGATACATAAAAAAATACTGTGGACAAGACAAAAGATTACCCAAAGCTTTTCCATACGTCCATCAAGTGCAAGTAACTGGTTAAAGAGGAACAAGTAACTGGTTAAAGAGAAGTTAATCAAGCTAAGATATTCAGAGATATGAGGTACTAAGGATGACAAGGAAACATGTGAGAAACTGAAAGATAAATCTAAAAGTGTTATCGCAATGTTTGACACTACTGCAACATGAGATGGGGATGGGGAAAGCATTTAAATTGACAGAAAAGACATAACCAAGACATCTTAACCTAAGAAAGGGTCATGGACCTGATGAAGTCTCTCCATATATGGTGAAGGAATGTGTGGAGACACTAAATGACAGGCCACATAAAATAATGTTTAATAGGTTGTTAGAGGATGGCATAGTACCAAAGGAGTGGAAAAAGGAAAATATTATGCCTATATCTAAGATAGGTGTTTGGGATACTGCACTTAACTACAGATCAATTTCCCTAACAAGTATTGTCTGCAAAACACAGAAAAAGGTACTCATAAAGCAACTGTACAATTATTTGCAAAGGATAAACTACCTAACTGGGCCACAACATGGACATAGGAAAAAGAGACCATAAATTACAGATCTCTTAGACTATGACTGAGTGAACTCCATCTTAGGTCAAAAAGATGGATGGGCAGACTGTGCATTCCTGGGATGCCAAAATGCTTTTGATACTGTATTATACTGGAGGCTGATTAAGAAGCTGGATCTGCACGCAGGACATACAATTGCCTTAGTGGAAAGGAGCAAAGAGCACAAACTAGAAAAGACTTCTCAAAATGGGCTGGTATGCATCAAGCCTTGATCTTGGGACTAATGCTCTTCTTCATCAAGTTTCTAAATCGGTAGACAACATCGACAGTGAACAGTTCCTCGTGAGGAGCGATCAAAGAGTAACAAGAGGTCATACAAGAAGCTTGTTTAAAAGGATGTGAAGAAGTACTGTCTTGGTGTAAGGGTGAGGAATGGTTGGAAATGAATAAGTAATAAGACTGTGAAAGCCAGAAGTGAACAACTGCTAAAAAAAAGTTACTCGACAGTAAAGTAAGTTCAGAGCTAGGGCCACACAAGTAAGAATTTTCCCAATATACTGTACACACAGGTACTTAAAAAAAAAGTCAAATACTTTTAAGTGCAGTGCTGAAAATTTTTTAAGGGTTATGCCCGAATGTTCTACTTAAGTTTAGTAATCCAATAACAGTTACAAGAATTAAAGTGATTGATCAGAGTCAAATCAGTAGTTATCTTTTCATCATCTTGGATAAAACTTATGATTTACTTATCGAGTAATGATTTACTATGGAGTGAAACCATTCCTTGGTTCTTAGTCCAATTATAAAAGTTCAAAGATATATGAAATGTATCTCAACACATAAACATACACTGGAATATTCTTGTTATGCGAAGCCTTACAACTGAATCTTCACTCCATATGATAGTGGCTGTAAGAAAATTATATTGCCATTTTAGCATAAAATCACAATTCTACATTATTAGTCATCACTGGATTAGACAGCACCACTGATTACGAAACACTTTAACTTGTTTTAAATCTCTTTTCATACTTGAATGCCATTTCCAGTGTTAACAAGGCAGTGCCATGAAACAGGCAAGGAAGGCACCTATGTTCACATACACACACATAAACATATAAGCACATACAAATATGTTCACATACACACATATAAACATATAAGCACATACATATACATAAACATATATAAACATATTTGTTTTAATACATATTTGCCATTTCCCACGTTAGCATCAAGAACAGAGGACTGAGCCTTAGAGGGAAAATCTATACACATACACACACATGTACATATTGATAGTTGTTCGCCATCATCCATTCCTGACACCACCCCACACCACAGGAAACAGCATATATGCATGAAAGAAAAGAAAAAAGATAACATATACATTCTTCTCTTCTTTCCTACACCTGATTGTTGTCCCCTACATCAGCAAGGTATCGCCAAGAAACAGAGAAAGGTCACATCAGCACATCCATACATGAGCTGTTATGTGTAATGCACCATAACAACAGCTCCCATTCCACATCCAGGCCCTACAGACCTTTCCATGGTTTACCCCAGACATTTCACATGCCCTGGTTCAGGTAACTGACAGCAAGTTGACCCCAGAATAACACACTGTTCCAATTCACTCTATTCCGTGCATGCCTTTCACCCTCCTACATGTTCGGGCCCAGATCGCTCAAATTCTTTTCCACTCCATACTTCCATCTCCAATTTGGTCTCCCCTTTCTCCTTGTACCTTCACTTTTGACACATATATCCTCTTTGTCAACCTTTCCTCACTCATTCTTTCCATATGTCTAAACCATTTCAACACAACCTCTTCTGCTCTCTCAACCACACTCTTTTCATTACCACACATCTCTCTTAACCTTTCATTACTTACTCAATCAAACCACCTCACACCACATACTGTCCTTAAACATTTAATTTGCAACACATCTACCTTCCTCCGCACAACCATATCTATAGCCAATGCCTCATAACCATGTAATATTGTTGGAATTACTTTTCCTTCAAACATACCCATTTCTGCCTTGCCACACATTCTTCAGCACTCACAGAACTTTCAATCCCTCCCAAACCTTAGGACTCACTTCCACTTCCATGGTTCCATTCGCTGCCATGTCGACTCCCAGATATCTAAAATACTTCAATTCTTCCAATTTTTCTCCATTCAACCCTATATCCCATTGACTTTGTCTCTCAAACCTGCTGAACCTAATAATCTTGCTTTTATTTACATTCACACAACTTTTTCCTTTCATCTGCTCTTCCAAACTCAGTCACCAACTTCTGCAACTTCTCATTCAAATCAGCCACCAGTACCGTATCAAAAGCAAACAACAACTGACTCACTTGCCCTTTCATCCCCCATAGATTGCATTTTTGCCCATCTCTCCAAGACTCTTGCATCTACCTCCCTTACCACCACATTCAAAAACAAATTAAACAACCATAGTGACATCACACATCCTAGCAGCAGACTGACCTTCACTTGGAACCATTCACTATCCTCTCTTCCTACTCGTACACAAGCCCTACACCCTTGATAAAAACTTCTCACTGCTTTTAGCAGCTTACCTCCCAAACTATATATTCTTAAAACTTTCTACAAAACATCTCTAACAACCCTATCATATGTCTTCTCCAGGTCCATAAATGCCACTTACCAACACATCTGTTTTTCTTAATATTTCTCACACATTCTTCAAAGCAAACACCTGATCCACATATTCTCTACCACTTTTGAAACCACACTACTCCTTCCCAATTTAATGCTCTGTACATGCCTTCACCCTTTCAACCAACACCCTCCCATACAACTTACTAGGCATACTCAACAAACTTATACGTCTGTAGTTGGAACACTTACCTTTATCCTCCTTGCCTTTACACAGTAGCACTATACATGCATTTTGCCAATCCTCAGGCACTTTATCATGATCCATACACACAATAAATATCCTTACCAACCAATCAACAACTCAGTCAACCCCTTTCTTTATAAATTCAACTGCAAAACCATCCACTCCATCCGTCTTGCCACATTTCATCTTACACAAAGTTTCCACCACCTCTCCTCTCTTCACCAAACCACTCTCTATGACTCTCCCACTTCACATACCACCCCAACCAAATCACCCTACATCTACCACTCTATCATCAAACACATTTAACAATCCTTCAAAATACCCGCTCCATCTACTCACTTCATCACAACCTGTTATCACTTCTGCTTTTGCCCCCTTCTCTGAGGTTCCCATTTGTTTCCTTGTCTTTCCAATATTATTTACCTCCTCACAAAACATTTCTTTAATCACCCTAATGTTTAATAATACTCTCTCACCCTAACTCTCATCTGCCCTCTTTTCAACCCCTGCACCTTCCTCTTGACCTCCTGCTGTTTTTTCTTATACATCTAATCATTTGCACTCCTTCCCTGTAAGTTCTGACCAAACACCTCTCTTTTCTTTTTCACTAGCAACTTAACTTCTTTACCCCACCACTCATTATCCTTTCTTATCTGCCCACCTCCCTCCTTTCACAAGTCACATGCATCTCATGCACATGCCATCAAAGCATCCCTAAATGCTTCCCATTCCTCATCCACTCCCCACACTTCATTCACTCTCAGCTTCAGCCAATCTACACTCAACCTCTCCTAGCATTTCTTCACACAAGTTTCCTTTCCAAGCTTGCTTACTCTCTCCACTCTCTTCCCTCTAACATTGTTTCTTCTTTTTCAAAAATCTCTACAAATCTTTACCCTCGCCTTCACAAGATAAGGATCAGACATCCTACCAGCTGCCCCTCTCAGCACATTCAAATCCAAAAGTCTTTCTACTATATGCCCACCTTCTAATATGTAATCTAATAGTGCCCATTGACCATCTCTACTACTCACATACTTGTACTTGTGAATATCTCTCTTTATAAACCACGTATACCCAATCACCAGTCATTTTTCAGCACACAACTCCACAAGCTCTTCACCAATTCCATAAATAACAATGAATACCCAGTGCACCCCAATAAGCACCAATAATCACCCATCTATTGCCATCCACTTTCACTTTTACCCACATCAATTGAGAATTTACTTCTTATACTTTAAAATCACACACTGCCACAACTCTTGCCTCAGGAGTAGTTCTACTCCTTCCTTAGCTCTTATCCTTTCACCAACCCCTGACTCAACTCTTACAACATGTCCAAACCATTTGTTTCTTTTATCCTTGAGCTTTGTTTCACTCAGAGCCAAAACATCCAGGTTTCTTTCCTCAAATATACTATACTCGACCTCAGCCTTTAAAGCCGCTAGGGTGTTGGCCGTCCCTGACAGGAAAATTCCCCAAGCGTTGTCACATGTTCCCCACCACAATGATGACGAAGTGTGTCTCGCATTGTAACGTATCAATGAAGTATATCGTAATTCCTAAATTCTACAATAAGGCTGTATATATTTATGACCGACAAAGTTTTTGTTCTGAAAACAAATGATCACAGTATTTTTCATTAGATTTGACGCCACAGCTTTGCGGCGTTGCCGGCCGAGTTAACCTTTGCCAGGGGTCAAACTATTAATAGACCAAGGCGGGGTTGGTGGAGAGCATAGGTGGCAACGCTGGGAGAATACTCCTCTCAGCGACGGACGCCCAAGCGGCCTTAAAGGATGAGGTCGAGTATAGTGGAATCCCCTCGGGATCCGTACTTGGACCTATACTTTTCATCATTTAGATTTACAATATTGACGTAGAGCTGAATAACGTATTGTCCAAAGTTGCAGATGATGCAAAGATCGGCAATTCCATATTGACTGAAGAAGATAAGCTAAGATTACAAGAGGATTTAGATAAAATCGCTACATGGTCGAGTAAATGGCAAATACCATTTTAACGTCAATAAATGTCGGCTGTTACGAGAAGGAAACCTAAACAAAAAATTTCATTCTGAACTGATGGTCCACAAGATAAGGACACCCTAGTATGTGGATCTAGATGTCGCTGTCTCCAACAACTTCAAATTCTCCCAGCATTGTAATGAAGCTGCCAAGAAAGCTAATAGGATGTTGGGATTTATAAACAGAAACTTACGTACAAAAGCAAGAATGTGATATTGCCACTAGCTAGACCCCTCCTCGAATATGCAGTGCCGTTTTGG
>JAUUDW010398014.1:0-12879 GCA_032361385.1 Panulirus guttatus
AAAAAGGATATATATACAATTATACATAATTTAGATTTAATTTGTGGCCCTCGACTTAGAAGTTTAGTGCTGAAGTGACCCATAGTGTCGAAGAAGTTGGACCACACTGACTTAAAGAAACAAAAGGAGCAGATTTTTTAAGTTTTTTGCTGAAAATGAAAGCCAGAAAAGTTTAAAGTTTTGGAAAACTTTGAAAGGTGCTAGGAGTACAGAATTATACAGTGCAATTATAAAGTGGTTTAAGCTCTGTCTTAATGAAGGCGTAAGCATTTCTAGGGAGAAGCTTATCTGTGACAAAGTTTGTAGATGAATTTGCAGCAGAAAACCTAGCCCCAGAATAAGTGTATAATGCTGACAAATCTGCCCTGTATTGGCGTCGTATGCCACGAAAAACCCTTGCCCAAGAATTGAGGAGTCTTCATCTGGGGTTAAGGATTCCAAAGATAGGGGAACAATTCTTGGCTACAGCAATGCTGTAGGAACACATGAAACCAAACTGATGGTAATTGGTAAGAGTGTTCATCCAAGGGCCTTTAAAGGAATGAAAATTCTTCCTCTTATCTACCATGGTACTGAAAAAGGGTGGATGACAACTAAAAATTTTTCTTGAATGGTTTGAAAATTACTTCTTGTGTGAAGCTAGAGCACGCTGTAAAGGAACATCCACACTATTAGGCAGTGCCCGGCAGGCATGAATGTTAAGTCTGTCATCAGACCCTTTGTGGCAACTTTGACGGGCAATTCAGCAGGTTGCCCTTGCCTGTAGTTGAACGAGATTAGACTGTGCCTGGTGATTTGACACCAGGTCTGGAGGAACAGTGCTGCCAGCCATAAAAAGTTACCACTTTACACCATATAGTTTTCTACACTGTTCCTTTACCTTTTTTTTACATTCACAGCAGTTAGTATGCTACACAGCTTATTTGAAAGAATAGTGTACTTACAACTTTTTTAATAAGCAGTCCCCTTCAAAGTAATCTCCCTGTGATGATATGCAAGTGTTCCATCATTTGTTCCTCTTTTGGGAATAGGGCTGAAAATCTTTAAAGGTCATTTGAACAAGTTCTTTGACATTATCATGGATGGTTGGAATGACATCAAATTTTCTACCTTTCAGTTTTGGTTGGAATACATCAGATTTTCTACCTTTCAGTTTAATTTTGATTTTGGGGAACAGAAAAGAAAATCACATAGGGCAAAGTCAGGTGAATACAAAGGGTGTGGTATAACAGGTGTACTTTTTATCTTGAATGGAGATGGCAATATGTGAAGGAGCATTGTAATGACGCAGAAACCATCGACCATTTCCAAACAGCTGTTGGCGGTTTCTCCTTCACTTGATTTAGAACCTCTCTATAAAAGGTTTGGTTTATCTTTTTATGTTTACACATCAGCATAGTAAACTACCTCCATAGTGCCACCTTTGGTAGATAAAGTCTTAAAACTTTTTAACTAGACCTTGTATATATGTATATGTATACATGTACACTTGCACAGAAAAGTATCATTACTCAGGGGCCTGATAGATATGAAAATGAACACTATGATGGGTGCTCTCTCCGAAGGGTTGGTACTCCTGCATGGGAGACGTATCAGTTGATAACGACAGTAGATATCATGAAGCAATACCTTCTACTGTAGGGCTTTTAGTAATAACAACATTAGCTACCTTTATGAAAGCATTATACAGTCATCATTATATAGATGAGTGATGCACTATGTGAAAGATGCCAGTGCTGTCAGAAAAGGTGTTGCCATGTATGAATCGATGATTGCCATACACTGCTAGATTCACTACACAAGACGGTGATAACTATCTTATACTTTGAGAATAATGAATGCAAATATCGTGTCTATGGTGTATTAAGTGTGACATCTATGATTCACGAACAATATCTGCAATACTGATAAACCATTGAATTCATAAACTACTAATGGCTGTAAACTTGACAGAGGTTACCAGCACCTCACCTGAAAATGGACAAACAGTGCCCATCCTCCCAATTATCATAAGAACTATGTTTGAGGGGATGTATGACGAAAGCGCAGATGCAAAATCGAGACCATGTTTGAAAAGTATTCCCTGAACCTGAACACTTCTACCTTGTTCAGGACAACAGTCCAATACACACTTGTCATGTTGTCAGGGAGTGGTTTCGCCAACAACCCGATATCACTCTGCTGCTACATCTGCCCAGCTCCCTGGATATATATCCTGTAGAACATATCTGGGCTGCTATGGACAAATACATGAACTACGATTGTGGTCGCAGTCATGCCGCTGTCATCAGTAAGGCATCACAAGCATGGGAGCACCTGCACAGCTAGGAGGGGCTACAGTTGACGGCTGAGTTAGTGGCATCCATGCCTCGATTGTTGGATATGCAGGGGTACCAATAGTTTTCAAGCCCCCCCTGCCTGTATTTCAAATGCCATCATCGTTGTGTCATATTGTTTTGCACAAAATCATAACGGTACTTTTCTGTGCAAGTGTACATGCATGAGAGAATCTTGAGGTAGCTGTAAAGTAGGTGGGCAGGTGAGAAAGAGTAGTGAGTAGTGGGATTACTAAATAAAGTTGCTAGTGAAAGAGAAAAGAGCAGTATATATGTGGTACTCACAGAGAAGGAGTGCAAATGATCGGGAGATGTATAAGAGAAAGCGGCAGGAGGTTACGAGGAGGTGCAGGTGTTGAAAAAGAGAGCAAATGGGATTTGGGGTGAACAGGTGTCAGTACACTTCAGGGGGAATAAGATATTTTGAAATGAGGTTAATAGTGTGAGGAAAACAAGAGAACAAATGGGAACCTTGTTGAAGATGGCCAGTAGGGACATGGTGGCATGTAATAATGAGGTGAGGGGGAAATAGTGAGTATTTTCAAGGACTGTTGAACGTATTTGATGATAGGATGGCAGATGTTGGCTGTGTAGGTTCAGGAAGTATGTAGAATGAGAGAATCATGGAAAGTGGTTTGGAGAGGAGAAAAGAAGTGGTATGGGCTGTGTGTAAGATGAAATGTAGTAAGGAGGCTGGAATAGATGGTAATGCAGTTGAATTTCTTAAGAATGGTGGTGATCATGTTGTGTTGTTCATTGGTTAGGATTTTCATTGTATATATATATGGATCAAGGTGAGGTGCCTGAGGATTGGCAGAATCACTGTATAGTGCATTTGTATAAAGGCAGGGGGAATAAGGGTGAGTGCTTAAACTACAGAGGCATAAGTTTGTTGAGTGTACCTGGTAAGTTGTATGGGAGAGTGGTGATTGATAGGGTAAAGGCATGTACTGAGAATCACACTGGGGAGGAACAATGTTGTTTCTGGAGTGTTAGAGGACTAGTGGGTTGATTTGTTGATTAGGTGTTTGCTTTGAAGAATGTGTGTGATGAATATTTAGAGAAACAGAAGGATTTGTAGTAGCATGTATGGATCTGGAGAAGGATATGATAGAGATGGCTTGTGGAAGGTCTTAAGAATATATGGTGTGGGAGGAAAGCTTCTAGATGGAGTGACAAGTGTTTTTTATCAAGAGTGTAAGGTGTGTGTGCTAGTATGAAGAGAGGAGAGTGAGTGGATGGTTACAGGTGAATGTTGGTCTGTGGCAGGGGTGTGATGTCACCATGACTGTTTGATTTGTTTATTGATGCTGTGTTAAGGGAGGTAGATGAAGCATCTTGGAGAAAGGGATGATAATTTAGTATATAGGGGATGAAGGGGACTGCGAAATTAGTCAGTTGTTTGTTGTTGACAGCACTGGTGTCAGATTTGAGAGAAAAACTGCAGAAGTTGGTGACTGAGTTTGGGAAAGTGTGTGAAAGGAGGAACTTTAGAGTAATTGTGAATTAAAGCAATATTATTAGGTTTAGCAGAATAGAAGGACAGGATAGTTGGGATGTGAGTTTGAATGGCAAAAATATGGAGTAAGTGGAATATTTTATATCCTTGGGAGTGAGCATGGCAGCAAATGGAACCATGAAAGCAAAAGTGAGTCATAGAGTGAGTGAGGGGGGCTAAGGTTCTGGGAGTATTGAGGAATATGTGGAAAGAGCAGTCATACCTGGTTTGGTAAAAATGGGTTTGTTTGAAGGTATAGTAGTCCTATCTATGTTGTATGGATGCAAGGCACGGGCTATAGATGAAGATGTGCAGAGGAGGATGAATATGTTGGAAATCAAATGTTTGTGGTTAGCATATGGTGAGAGGTGGTTTGATTATGTAAGTAATAAAAGGGTAAGAGAGAAGTGTTTGAATAACAAGAGTATGGTTGGGAGAGCTGAGAAGGATGTGCAGAATTGCTCTAGACATATAGAGAGAATGAGGGAGGCAAGGCTGACAAAGAGGATATATGTGTCAGAAATGGAGGGTACAATAAGGGGGAGACCAAATTGGAGATGGGAGGATGAAGGGAAAAAGACTTTAAGTTACTGGAGCCTGAACATGCAAAGGATGGAAGGCTTGCACAGGAGAGAGTGAATTGGAACGATGTGGTATACAGGGGTTGACCTGTTGCCAGTAGACTGAGCCAGAGCATGTGAAGCAGCCAGAGGAAAGCATGGAAAGGTCTGTGAAGCCTGGTTGTGGATGGGGGATGTGGTTTTGGTGCACTACACATGACAGCTAGAGAATAGATATGAGTGAATGTGGTCTATCTTCGTCTGTTCCTGGTGCTGCCTTGCTGATGCAGGAAATGGTGAAAAGAAATGGAAGAATATATGGGGTGAGTGAGTATGAACAGACTTCAGGGAGAATAAGAATATGTTTAGGAAAGAGGTTAATAGTATCAGAAAAACAAGAGAACAAATGTGAACATAGGTGAAGGGGCAAATGGGGAAGTAGTAACAGGCAGAGATTAGGTGATAAGGATATGGATTTAGTGCTTAGAATGATTTTTGAATATGTTTGATGACAAGGTGGGAAATATAGGGTGTTTGGGTCACGTAGGTATGCAAAATGAGGGAGTCATGGCATATGGTGTGATGAAAAGGTAAGGGTTGGTGAAAGCCCTGCATAAGATGAAATTTGGCATGGCAGCTGAATTAGATGATATTACAGTTGAATTTCATAAAAACAGGAAGTGACTGTGTTGTTGATTGGATAGTAAGGATTTTCAGTGTATTTATGGATCATGGTGAGGTGTCTGAAGATTGGCGTAATACTTGTAAATTGACAATGTATAAAGGCAAGGGGGACAGAGGTAGGTGTTCAAATTACTGAGGTATTAGTTTGTAGAGTGTACCTGGTAAGTTGTATGCAAGAGTGGTGATTGAGAGGATGGTGGCATGCACAGAGCACCAGATTGGGAAATAACAACTTTGTTTCAGGAGTGATAAAGGATATATGGCTCAGGTGTTTGCTTTGAAGTATGTGTATGAGAAACACTTAGAGAAACATAAGGATTTGCTTCCGGCATTTATGGGTCCAGAGAAAGCATACAATAGGGTTGATAGAGGTGCTCTGTGGAAGGTGCTATGAATGTATGGTGTGGGAAGAAAGCTACTGGAAGCAGTGAGGAGCTTTCATAAAGAGAGTAAGCAATATGTTTGAATAGCTAGAGAGGAGGGTATGTGGTTCTAGGTGAAGATGGGTCTGCAGCTGGGATTTGTGATGTTACTATGGCTGTTTTGTTTGTTAATGGATGGATTGGTAAGGGAGGTGAATGCAAGGGTCCTGAAAAGAGAAGCAGGTATGCAGTCAGGTAGGGACGGGGAAGCCTGGATGATAAGTAACTGTTATTGCTTGCCGATGATATGGCTATGGTGGCAGCTTTGAGTAAGAAGCTGTTGTATGAGTTTGGTAGTGTGTGTGAAAGGAGAAAGTTGGGAGTAAATGTGAATGAAAGTAATGCTATTAGGTTCGGCAATGAAAAGAGACATGCTATTTGGACTGTGAGTTTGAATGGAGAGAACTTGGAGGAAGTGGAATATTTTAGATATATGGGAGTGCATGTAGCATTGAATGAAACCATAGGAGCTGAAGTGACAATAGGATGGGTGGGTGGGTGGGTGTGGGTGGAGAACTTGAGGGCACTGTGAAATGTTTGGAAAGAAAGGTCACAACCTTTAAAGGTAAAGGTGGGTATGTCTGTTGGTATAGTAGTCCCATTGATGCTGAATGGATGTAAGATATGGGCCTTAAACATGATTGTAAAGTGAAATGCCTTGTGTTGTGTAATTAATGTTGATAGAATAAGAAATGATAAGTGAGAGAGAGAGAGGTGTAGTAAGATGAGTACGAATGAGAGACTTAAGGAGGGTGTGCTGAAATGGTTTGGACATATGGAGAGGATGAGTAGGGAAAGGATGATTAGGAGGGTATACATGGCAGAAGTGGAAGGAACACAGAAAATGGGAAACTGAGGTGGAGGTGGAAGGATGGAGTGAAACATGCTTTGAAGGCTCAAGGCCTGAACGTGCATGAGGGTGTGAGGTGTCCATGGGATAGAGCAAACTGGAGTGATGTGGTTTACAGGGGATGCACTGCTGTCATTGGGCTGAATAAGTGCATTTGAGTGGTTTGTGGAAACTATGGAAAGGCCTGTGGGACATAATGTGAGTTTGGTGCATTATACATAACAGCTAAAGAGTAAATGAGAATGAATGAGCAATATCTTCATCTGTTCCTGGCACTACTTTGCTAATACAGGAAATGGCGAACATGATTGTGAACATTCTGTATATGAATACATTTATTTAGTTTTTATTGGTAAAATATATCTGTGATTAATAAGATACATATACTTCCAGTGTTTGTGAAGCAGAGGATGGTGTAGAGGATGATGCTGTGGTTGGTGGCAAGATTGAATTCCGGGTACTTGACAAGGACAAAAAGTTTTCTGAACCATCAGGCCCCACTACTATCGTAGCTAGCCAGACCCGAGTTTTACGACAAGAACTCTCTACTGTAGTGCCTGCACCAGCTGCTTTTAATGCTGGAGCTGAAAATCCACCACCACCATCCATGTTAGACATGCCTCCTGGAACTACAAATAAATCTACTTCCCTCCAATCTAGCCCAGTTACACATCCTGAAGAGCGTTCTATCTATTATGATGCCCCGCCACCAGACGACTTGTCACAACAACCTTCCATTCAACCTGGTGTGAAAACCCATAGTAAAAGCAGCTCTCCCAGAAATGAACAAGAGGACGAAGGTCACAAAAGTAGTGAAACTTCAGATGTACCAGTCAAGGATAAGGGTGATGTGCGAACTAGTAAAAAAGATGATACACGACGGCGATTAGGAGTTATAGCCTTGCCAGTAGTCTTAGAAGATCATAAAGACCGTGATGCTGAATCTACTCGCTATGAATCTGCAGCCCATCCACCTGATACCAGCCGTTATGAGTCTGCTTTACATGACCATACTGTAATTACTACTGTTCAGGAGACCTCACGATACGAAACTGTTATGGGTGCACCACCTCCAGATTCATCACGATATGAAACAGTCATGGGTCAGCGGGAGACTGAAGCAAGAATACGTCAAGACACCATATGTGAAGAAGAAAAATCCCTTTTATCTGACAGAAGAAAGTCTCTGGAATTTGTTTTAGAAGAAAAGCATGATGCTGATGATGCAAGAAAGATATCTGTTATCAACTTACATGATTTGTCTGCAGCTTTCCAAGTATCAACAATGATTAACAGGTCACGAACGGTAACACCATCAGTCTCTCCAAGGGGAACACCACCACATAGTGAGAGTGGTGGCCGTCGCAGCCGATCATCCCGTCATCGTCGCTCCTGCGAGGATCTGTTAGAAGAAGGATCTGAGGAGTCTTCCAAAACTAATACACCACGGCCTACTGACCTACAACCTCGGTCTTCCCTGTCACCTGATCGGCAGCGGGGAAATGGCTCAAAGAGGTCGCCTGCTGCACAAGATGATTCTTCTCAAAAAAGTCGCATTCCTGTTCCATTGTGGGCTCGCACTGCCAAAGATGGAGAGCCTGAGGGCAGCCTTAATACACCATCTGGAGGCAGAAGTCCACGTTATTCCGAAGTAGAGCGTGCTGAGGCAGCACGTAGAATTTCTGTTGCTTTAGCTGAGAAGGTAACATCACCAGGTAATGAAGAAGACTCTGGAAGTACACGTAGTGGTGTGTCAGAGCATCGATCGGGTCGCGAACGAGGATCAGTAGCCTCTTGTGAATACCAGCACTCAGCCAGCCAAGAAGACCATAGTGAAGATCTTGCTGACCTTACTCCAGCATTACGTAGACGGCGACAAGGTGTAGATAAATATGTAACTGATGAGGCACAGCTCAATCTGCGTTTTCAGCGCCGCCGCACTCGACCAATGTCTGATGTGAACCCACCACCTCCTGCTCTCTTACAGTCCAGGAACCGCCAAAGGTAAGAAACATTTTAACCTTCAAGCTGTGGTGAAAATGTTTCTATATCAAGTGCTGTTAATTACATTCACATTGATTTAGATATAGTACAATTTCTGAGGTCTTAAAACATTAACAACAAAATTAACAGTTTTTCGGGTGTAAACTTTAGCTCATATCTTCAGGCTAGCATGAAAAGGTAATATAAAAAAATCAGTGTTTTCAGTTGTACATGCTCTTTTACAGCTTCACATTATTAACATTATAACAGTAGCTAACAAACTAATACAGAAGACTGTTCTGTCTTCTCCTGTATTCTTTCTATAGAAAAATTCCCAAAGTGTATTAATCATAGCCAGTGTATTCCATACTCTTCCAGTAATGTACTTCTGCACTGGATCATAGCATAACCAGATGTCTGTTTATGTAACTCGTCATTTGTTGTACATTTAGTATTTCTAGCTCTCTCTTTAGATGGTTAAGTTATGTTTGCACTGTTATATTGCTCTTCAGTGTTAATCAGCCATCTTTGTCAATATTTGAATGTTCTCTTCCATCACATCAGTTAGTTATTCTGATGTCTTTCTACACACTTTAATCATCTTTATATTGGCTTTACCTTTCTTCCTAGATTTTCTGCATATATATCAAGAAATTATCAGTCCTGTCTTATTACCAGCCCTTTTGGCCTTATCTTAATTTCTTTGTTCTTCCTCTTATTTGAGTTTCCACCCTGATGTTTATTGTTGACTATAACATCTTAGAAAATCATGAGTAGCCTGGTAGAGTTAAGGCAGTAAATAAACATGTAAATCATAAGTTTAGCAAAGCATTCATGAGAAGAGATACATAAGTTAGCCTTGTAACACTTTCCTTCTGGTTACAACTGTTTTCATTTTCTTGTCTTTGGTATCTCTGTGGCCATATTCCCATGTCTTGTATATTGTCATCTCTGTTATTTCTCATATCCTATTTTCTTCCTTCATTACTCCCTCAACCTTAGAATGAATATGGTCATTTTATTATCCTGATATCATTACTGCTTCATGTTTTTCTATCTCTTGTTTTAGTACTCTAACAATGTTTGGTCATCTCAGCATAGATGGTTACTTTTTAGCCCACCTCGTTACCTCTAAGGCTTAAGATTGTGTTTAACAGTTCCTTCACTTCTTGAATATATTAATCACTAATACTATATGTCTACTGTTGCTGGCCATCTTTCTTTACCCTAATTATCCTTCATATCTCTCATATTTGTTGAAACAGAATGTTGAGAGGCTAAGAGGAAAGCAAAGAGAAAAAAAAGTAGATAAAGATTTTGGAAGAAAGTTCCGTGAAATTCTGAGGAAAATTGATTATTATACTGGGAAGAGGTGAAAAAGGAAAGGGGTGGTTGTAAGAGTGGAAATGCAAATGTGAGAAGTAAGGAGGGGGAGTTGCTTAATCAAAGGAAGTGAAGGGAAAATGGAAAGAGTATTTTGAAGAACTGATGGATGTGGGTGAAGGTGAGGCAGCAGTTGTTACATGCAAGGTAATGGGGGATGGAAGGAAAAGGATACAAGTGCAGGAGCCCTTAGCAAGAAGGGAGGTATACCAAAAGAGCAATAATGGGGTTGAAGGTAGGAAAGGCACCTAGAGTGGATAGAATTGTAGCTGAACAATTGAAGTATTGAAGAGAAAATATGATAGAGTGGATGCATTTGTTATATGATTTAGTATGGAAGCAGAAAATTGTGCCTGAGGTGTGCATGAAAGCTAATACTGTTCTGTTATGCAAAGGATGTATGTAGAAATCATAGGGGAATAAGTTTAAGTACACCAGGAAAAGCATATGCAAGAGTGTTGATTGATAGAGTGATGGAAATGACTGAATGCTGAACAAGTGAGGAGCAAGGGGGTTATAGGAAAGGTAGATGTGTGGATCAGATTTATGTGGTGAGAATGACAGTGAAAAAGTATCTTCCAGAAGGGAAGAAAGTGTATGCAGTTTTTATAGATCTGGAGAAAGCATTTGACAGAGTTGGGTAGAATATTTTATAGGATTTAAGGTTATATTGGGTAGGAGGACAACTATTAGATGTGTGAAAGCCTTCTATAGAGGAGCAAATGCATGTGTGAGAGTGGATAGAGAGCTGAGTGAAAGTCTTGATATACATGTGGATGTGAGGTAGGGCTGTGTGATCTACCATGGCTTTTTAACATATTTACGGATGTAGTGATAAGAGAGATAAAAGCAAAACATGGGAAAAGAAATGTAGATATGAAGTGGGTTGTGAGGTATGGTGGCTAATGACAAGTCTGTTTGTAGATGATACTGTGTTGTTTGCTGGGATAAGCATAGCCAGTGGAAGATGAATGAAAGTAAAAGTAAAGTAATGGTGTTCAAAAAGAAACAGAGTGAAAACATAGATTTTGTATTGGGCTAGAGAAGAAGGTTTATGAAAGTGTGTTATACATATGGGAGAAGAAAGACTGGAAGAGGTAACAGTATTTATGTATTTGAGAGCTATCTTGGGTAAGCTTGGAGATATGGAAGGAGAGATAAGGGAGAGAGCAGTATAGGGTAGAAGACTTATTGGGACTATTAACAAAATAATGAAGGCCAGAGATGTAAGTATAGAAGTGAAGAAAAGTTTAAGGGATAGCATAGTCCTCCTGACCCTGACCTGTGCAACCAAAACATGGGCATGGAATGAATCACAGATGTCAAGAATCCAGGCAGAGGGAATGAATTACTTAAGAGTAGCATGTGGCATGACTAGATGAAATGAAGAAAGAAATGAGTGGTTGTATGAAAGATTTGGTTTGGCAGTGAATGAATTGTGGAATGGTATAGTGGGTGACATTTAATACTTTTGAGATGTTTTGGGCATGTGGAAAGAATGCAAGAACTCCTGGGGAGTTTACAAGAAGAATGCATGATAGTATGATTAAAGGGTGTAAGAGGAAGACCATCTGTGACCTGGGGAAATGGAACAGAAGAGTACTGGGAGGAGAGAATTAGAAGGATGAAAAGAATGGTGTATGCGAGGGGGGCTTTAAGGACAGGAATAATTGGAGACTTTTTTGTTGCCAATTCATTGATGGGAGTTCCCAGAGGGAACAGGCATCAGTCAAAGATATAGATGGATAGATAGATTTTTCTAAGTTCATTTACAGTTTTTTTTCTTTGTCTTTATGTTTTGTTGCTATTCCAATGGTTGATATGTCTTGGCTTTCTCTCTTCACTCCTTAACTTCAACTCTGTCACCAGGTTGGCATGTTGCTGTGTCACCTATATTTCACTTTTGTACATAAAAAAAATCCATGGTGTAGGGGAGAGAGAATTCTATCTCCATAATCCTTGCATGTCATGGGAGGTGTCTAAAAGGCTGGGAGTTAGGGGCTGGAAACTCCCCTTCTTGTATTTCAGAATTTTAAAAGATGGAATCGAAGGAGCCAAGTGAAGTTTGCTCATCCTTCTCAAAGGCTAAGGCAGGAATGTTGGAATGCATGTGGATGTAACCAAGATGAGAAGAAAGGAGAGATAGATAATATGGTTGAGGGAAGGACCTTAGATGTTTTGGGTCTGAGTGAAACAAAGCACAAGTGTAAAGTGGAAAATTGGTTTGGGAATGTCATAGGAATAAAGTCAGTTGTTGGTGTGAAGGCAAGAGCTAAGGAAGGGTAGCACTACTGCTGAAGACAGAGTTATGGAAATGTGTGAGAGTTAAAGGAAGTGAGCTCCAGACTGATGTGGGTAAAGATGATAATGGATTGTGAGAGATGGGTGATTATTAGTGCTTATGCACCTAACCATGAGAAGAAAGATGATAAGATGCAAGCATTTTTGGGAGTATACAATAGTTTTGATGCAAGAGATTGGATATTAGTGATGGGCAGTTTAAGTGCAAAAATAAGTGTGTGGCAGTTGAGGGAATAATTGGGGGGCATTGGGTATTCAGTAAAGTGAACAGAAATTGTGAACAGCTTGTAAAGTTGTGTGCTGAAAAAGGGCTGGTGATTAGGCTTACCTGGTTTTAAAAGGACATACAGAAGTATGTGTAGGAAAGATGGTAAGAGTGCATTATTGGATTACATACTAATTGATAGGCATGCAAAAGAGTGACTCTTGGAAGTGAATGTGCTGATAGGGACAGCAAGTGGGGTGTCTGATCATTACCTTGTGGAGGTGAGGGAGATGATTAGTTGAGGTTTCAGAAAAGAGGAAATGATACAGGTAAGGAGAGGGTAGTGAAAGTAGGTGATCTTGGAAAAGACATGAGTGAAGAAATACCAGGAGAGACTGAGTGCAAAATGGCAGTAGATGAGCGTAAATGAACTTATGGGAGTGGATAAGGAGTAGTAGGTATTTGAGGAAGCAGTGCTAGCATTTGTGAGAGAAGTGTGTGGTATGTGGAAGGTGGGAAGTGGACAGGTAAAAAAGGGTAGTGAGCAGTGGAATGATGAAGTAAAGTTGCTAGTGAAAGAAATAAGAGAGGTGTATGGGCAATACTTACAGGAAAGGAGTGGAAATGGTTGGGAGATGTACAAGAGAAAGCAGCAAG
>JAUUDW010398236.1:0-12878 GCA_032361385.1 Panulirus guttatus
TTTCCCAGTTGGAGGATGTCTCCTTGTCCAACTTTGTTAATTGCACACCAGGGTTTCCCAGCTACAGGATGTGTCATCGCTCAATGCTATCCATTTTTGTACTTTGAAGTTTCCCGGTTGGAGGATGTTTCCTCATCCATGTTACTAGTTAGGTAGGATATTAGAGGGTCACTGATAGGTAGGATTAGCTAATTTTGTTCTTCCTGTCAGACATGTTGTAATCAGAATATTTCACAATTCTTTATCTAAACCCTAGTCATACTGTCACGTATAACATATTAGGGTACAGTCTTCCTGTATGATAGACCCACAGTCTGGGGGACATATTGTTTGTCTCTTCAGTACAGACCTTTTGTCGTGGGCTCTGAACTTTGTATTCCTGTAAGCCTGTGTCAATAAAAGAACTGAATTGTATTAATTAAACCTTCCCTCTAGAGAGCACTGCTTGTTTACTTTTCCTTGAACTTGCTCTAAAACCCAAGTTGCCAAGGTTGCTTCTCCTTAGTGTATTAGGTCTCTCACTAAACTCTACCATCATTTTCTCTGCCTAGTAATGTACAACATCCCATTGCTGGCCACCTGAATCTTGAGTCTCCCAACTTTGAATCCAACTTGCTCAAAATTTCTCTATTGTCCATAATTTTTATGTATCATGATGTATATAGGAGGTAATGTGCTATCAGTGGCTGAACAAGGTCTTATGAAGTGGTGAGTAGAAACCAAATGGTCTATAGGACTTGGCTGTGGATGTGGGAGCTCTGGTTTTGGTGCATTATAAATGACAGTTAGAGGGTGGATGTGAGCAGATGAGGCAGTTCTTTGCCTGTCCCTGATGCTGCCTAACAAATATGGGAAACAAAATAAAAACAAAACAAAATAATTTGTTTATCTTCTTAAAGTCCATTTTGTAATTTTAATTTCAACTACCTGTTTCCTACAAGATGAAAACATAATCAGGGCCTCTCTCCACTTTGTTTTACCTCCATCCTTTTAGCACTTAAATTAGACTGTACTTCATCAGTTTGTCTATGTCTCTTTGGAGGTATTTGCAATCCTCAAGGCTCTTACTTTCTTTCATTATTCTAATATCATCCTTAAATGTGTTTAGGTATGATCCTAGTTCTGCTGTGAAGTTGTGTGTACAAAGACCAGGAATAACACTAGCCTTAAGGCCCCACTAGTTATACTTACACAATTTCATAAAGTTCTCCAACATATGACCTTTAATCCTTTCCACTAAAATAATTTTCTATCCACAGAAGTCAATCCATGGCTTCAATTTTTTATCAACTTCACATTGATATCAATCTAAATGACTTTCCAAGAGTCCAAGGTCATACCTTCCACTCACCCATCTCTCTTGTCTAGGCAAGTGCTCATGCAAGTATAGAGCAGAGATGCACAACTGATGGAACACTGGGTGTATGTGGCCCTTGACTACATGTGAAGTTCAGAATGCTTTATGAAAGACTGAGCAAACCATCATCAAACTGCCTGAGAAATTTGATCCCACCAAGAAATTTGTTTAAAAAAGAGAGGTAGTGCGTGTCGTAGAAGGCAACTAAGAGGCACAGGTGCGAGGGGCTGGAAATCTCCCTCCCCTTCTGTATTTCTTTCCAGAAGCAGAAGCAAAGGAAAGAGCCAAATGAGAATCTTTTCATCTCTAAAACTCAGCCATATGTTCTGGACGCTGCTTTAATCACGCGGGAAGCAGCAAACAAGTAGGAAGCATGAAAAAAGTTTTGACAATGAATGATCAATATTCGACTGCTGACATGCTATTACAGAGAATGAGCGGTAGTTGTATTGCATTAAAAATTGAGAATTGGGACAGTTATATGGTTTAAGTGTTTAAAAATCATAGCATCCGTTAATTCTATGGAATGCCATGATTTAGTGTACTGATACAGTTCCAGAAGGTTGTGCAACCCTGTTCTAAAGGATTCATTATGTATACCCTATTAATCTGAACTAATACTGTCTCTCATTTGGGTAATACCCCCTTTAAAAGTAGTCATCTATTTGTTTCCCGATTACCTTCTCAAATGTTATAAAACAGTGCTCAAGAAAGACATTGGCCTGTAGTTAAGTGCAATTTCTTAAAACTGCTGTAATGCTTGCTATGTTCTGGTTCCTGGGATTATCCCTCTTCCATTGACTTTTTGAACTACAGTTCAAATGGTCTGAGAAGTTTCCATCAATTCTTAAAGAAAATGAGGTAAGATTTCATCCCAGTCATGTGCTTGTGTGTGGCTGTACTTCCCTATATTTATACATATATTTCACGGTAAGTGGTTAGTAAGTAACATCAAAGTTGTTTTTCAAAAAGTTCAATAACAACATACATGAAAAAGTCTACATTGTTGTTACAACCACAGACACAATTTCTTAAAATTATGCTTTGCTCTTTCAACTGATCTTTGGTGTAAATGATTACCTAAGATAGAGAAACCAACTTCATCAACAACAAAGCTAAATTCACTATGCAATTTAGGAATAATTTTTACTTTATCATCAGGACAAATCAACGTGAAAGTATTCTTAGTTTCCCTAATAACAACTCCATGCGTTCCTACATACTCTGAACATCTTGATTTGGTTACACGTAAGAAACAACCAAAATATTCTATTTTTCTAACTCTATTCTGCACTGCTTCAGTTCTTGTGTCTCTATCACCACCTTTCCATCCATTTTCCACAAAAAATCTAATGCCAAGGAGGTCATGGGCATATTTCTTCCACAAATCATTTATGGGTAAAAACATTTCATAAGTCTTATTACACCTGTCAACTCTGTGCAGTCCTAACTCCCGTTTCTCGCGACCTGTCAAACGTTTCTTTCCTCTGTGTGGTCCTCCATTCTTGTTACCTAAACCCTTTTTCCTCATGGATTTATGTGGTCGTTTTCTTGCTTTCTTTTCAGTCAGCAAGAAGCCTTTTCGAACCTGAAATACATCAAGATATAAAACTTGAGTTGCATCAAAAAATGGATACTGTGTAGATTTAAGAACCATTAACTTCTTGAGAAGGGCAATATTGTTTTCTGTATACTACTTCTCAAACATACTTGACTTTTTAAATGTGCCAAGGCTGAGGTAAAGTTTTGTAAAGACAAACTGATGGATGAACACAATACTAATGCAAGTTAAAGTAGTTAATGAAAAAAAATATCAGATGAAAACAGTGAATATGAATTCTAAATAAAGGAGGCCACCACAGCCTTTTCTACTGTATGGAAATAAAATAGAGAACTGGAGGAAATGAGTTAGTAATATACCTGCAAATAGTTACAGCAGACTTTTTTTATGTGAATATGGTGCTAGGAGAAAGGACAGAGTACAAAACAGTAATGTATGAGGGATAAACAAAAATGTGAAGGCAGGTGATAAACTGAATTTAATGGAGTAACAAGAAATTTAACAGCTTCAGACCAATTAGTCCCTTAGAGGCTGTTGATGATAGTGGAAGTGTCAGATATCAGAGATAAGTGCCGTAAGATTAAAAAGCAAACATTTGCTTCAAAGAGAACACCCTGTAAGCTTTTCACGTTACTACAGAAGCACACATAATGTTATTCTTGGACTTAAAGAGAAATATTTATCATTTCTGTTCTTCACTGTATCTATGTTACTGATTTCAACCATTCTAAGTGATAAATCACCTGACTTGTCTACAATCATTTTGATGAAAATATAAAATCTTTTCTCCCTCTCCGACAATTCCATGCAAACACTGTAAATTTCTCTAGCTTTCCTCACCCATCACTAACCACTACCCTGTGATAAGAGCTAACTCATTTTGGGTTTTCTTTTGACCAATTAGAGTCCACAATCATTATGGCATCAACAACCCACCCACTCCAGGGGACTGTTCAACCCAGCAGTTCAGAATCTTACATTGTGCTTCAACCTAGAGCTGGTCAACATTAGCAAAGACGATGAAACGAAAAATAAAAGTGATATTTCATAAATATGTAATGAGAAAATCAAAAGTATTGGACTTTGGGACAAAGATTACTTGATAATACCAGGATACTTTGTGATGATCTCGAATGGGAAATCTTTTAACTGAGGATGAGGATACCACTGGGGAGATGTAAATGAACTTAGAATATATCAACATGAGCATAAGAAGAACAAACTGAACAATTCCATAGATCATGAAAGAAATTGATAAAGGTAAAAACTCTGGAGGAGCACAACTACAAAACCAAGAATATGAGGATGTTTTTAGCACAGGTATGGTTAAATGTGGAGTCTCTCTGGGATGGCAAATGAGAAATTAGGAAAGCAGTTTGGCCAGATTTTAAAGAACATAGAACAAAGAATGGAACTGGTGACATAATCTACGAGATGACTCTGGGGCTGAAAAGGAAAGCTGCAAGGCAGAGGCAAATGAAGTGGAACAGAGGTTTGGGGATTCTGAATAAGAAAAAAAGATGAATATATTGAATGAAACCACAGAAAAGGCAGTTTACTAAGTCAGAGACAGGGCAATCACGAAAGTAACTTGAGCATTGGATGGAGAACTGACTTATATGAAATAAATGTGCGCACTGTAAATTTAGATTCTAGATAAGATGAAAACTAAGGAAGAAGACACAGAAAAAGACTGGGAAGAATGAAATTAACACACATCAAGAGGGGCATGATCTTTGGGTTGAAAAAACAACTGAACAAAGAGGAAAAGGAAGCTAAAGAAGAGGTGCATGTAAAAAAGCTACTTGTTGCAGTGGACTTGCAAAATGTGATTCAAGAAGTAAATGAATTTAGGAGAATTGTTAGAATCATTAGGAAAGACAACAGAGGGTGACTCCTTTGGATTACTTCTGTCATGAAGATGTTAGGCCAGGAGCTGCTTAAAAAAGCCAGTAAACTTGCCAAAAAAGGGAAATCTGAAGGAGTGTATGTCAAATTTGCCAAACCAGGACGAAAGAGAAAAAGCTCCTGCCTACCAATGGTGAAATTTAGCCATAATGGCAGGGCTAGTGCAAAACATTCACTTTATCTCTAGCTTGATGAATAAGAATATTCTTCTCATCTGGGGAATCTAAACAAAAGGCTTAAATGAAAGGTACAACACTCCTACTTCTAGCTCGTGAAGGATAAGGTCAATAGGTACCATACAGGAATTCGTTGATTGTGAAAACCTAAATGTATTGAAAAAGCAAGCATCAAAAAATTTTTTCCATAAGTATAATGTCATAAACTGATGATGATGTGTTCCTGGGCAGTAATTTTTGGTCATCCTAACCTAATCAAAGTAAAGATATATTAGCTAAATATATCAGTACAGATCATACATAATGTTTAAGTAAATAAACACTGAAGATATGGTATCTAAATAAATCAATACACAGTTGAGATAAATGTTTACATATATCATGTACATGTGTACCCATTATAAAAAGAGGCACAAAGTGCATGTCAAGACCTGAGAGGTATCTACAGGAGGGGAATGGAAAAGTTACTGAGACAACGTGGCAAGACTATCTGCCTTTTTATCTGATACTGGCAAGTGTCTTGCATGACTGGTATGGATTCTGTGCATGCTGGAGGAATTTCCTGAGTTTTTGATGGGGCTCCTTGATCTGTTGACAGAATTTTCTGAGACCTGAAGAAGGTATGAAGAGAGGTCTAGACAGTTTGCTTCATTATCTTCATCTCATATAGCTCCTTAAAGCGAGGTAGGGCACCCTTAGTTATACAGCAACAGTTGATGTTTTGCTCCTTATTGAGGTTATCTTGATGTGGCTGAAAGCTTCTGAAAGTCATTTTGTTGCTACATCTACAGAGCGAACAAAAGATGAAAGACAAAATAAAAGCCAGTATCCAAGCTTTTATAACTTTACGTGCTACAGAATGATAGGAACAGAGATGGCAATGATGAAAAATTTATACAGAATGAGTGATGCAATGCATACATAATGGTAAACAAAGAGAGGAGAAAAGTTCTCACTGATATGGTCATGTAAGTGACTCTTACGGTAAGAAATGAGTTATAAGTATAAAGAAGTGTCATGTTCTGAACAGATCAAAAGAAACTGTATAAATATGTAATAATCTATATTTTCAAGCACATGGTAAGCTCTCAATTACCTCAACAAAGAAAAGCCATGACTATATCACTTTAGATATAAAATTGGAAATGCTAAGAAGATTCAAATACTAGAAAACTTACTCATACTTTTAAAGCATTAGGATTTGCTACTTTCTTTCTTTCATATGTGCTCACTCTTTTCCATATGAGTGAGGTAGTGTCAAGGTAATGACCGAGTCTAAGAGGAAAAAAATCCTAGCTTGGCTCCGTTCTCTGTTTCTTCTCTTGGAAAATAATACAGGATGAGAAAATACCAGCCTCCTGCTCCTGCCCATCTCAGTCATCTTCTATGAAATGCAAGAGATATGTGGGCAATAGTCTTTTTTCCCCTATCTCCTGGCATAGGATCTGTTACATGTACATATAATAAAAGAGAAAAGAAAAGCCAGCGGGATATACTGGACTCCACCTATTCGAGGTACACCATGAATGAAACATCACCTTTGGCAAAACTGTATCACTGGAAGCAGAGTCATGTCAAAGAAGTTCCAACTCCAAAGGACCCTACATTTCCCTTCTACCTAAAGTAGTACAGCTTTTGGATGTGAGAGCATTTATATAGGTCCTTAGTAACACCAGAACTCTTTCAGAAATTGGTCTGGGGTAAATTAAAAATAAATGAATAAGATAAAAGCCAGTGTTCATACTCTTGGACCTTTAAGTACTACGAAAGTGAAAGCAACAATCATAGGACTATAAAAAGTCAATAATATGAGCAATGCCATGGATATGTATCAGCTGATATATACCGAACACAGGATATATCATTAATAGCAAGAAAGTAAATGAAAGTGATGATAAGTATACAATTCTGGTCAAAATAGTCACAAAAGATGTTCTGAAGGTAACAAGCTCATGATTATCATAATAAAGTGTTATACCAAAGAGAACTAGATTCAGTGGCACCAGTGACAGGGGATCAGTTATTTGAATGAATCAAAAGAGATAGAATAAATGCCTAAAGTAGTAACTGTTTGAGGAAAAACGGTCATACTTCTTAATCATCTTAATAAGAAAGTGAAAGTGTGAGTAAGGAACAAGTAATAAACATAGAAAACATATTACATCAGATGAATACAGATTTAGCCAGCATGATGCAATGATAAAATGGTAAGCCTTACTTCTGGGTTCAGCAATCCTCCACTTTCTCCTTTAACATCCTCTGATAATAATTCTATATTTCTAAAAGCATGTGAAACATTTTTTTTTCATACATATTCGCCTCTTCCCACGTTAGCGAGGTAGCGTTAAGAACAGAGGACTGAGCCTTAGAGGGAAAATCCTCACTTGGCCATATTTCAAGTAAATTCTTTATTCTCTTCTTATTAAACTTCAAGGCAACAGTATTGTTGAAAAAAAAAAATCAAAATTAACAAATTGTTGAATATCTATTTTGCATAAACTGAAAAAGAGGTCCCTTTTAAGTATAGCAACAAGAAACTTCTACTTTTCTGTAGACTAAGCTTGGTTTTGAAAGTACTTTAGTTCTTGTTCGGAAATGGTTAATTTGCATTACGATTTTTGTCACATGAAAAAGTGTACACACAACAAAATGGTAAGCCTAGCTTCTAAGTTCAGCAACCCTCCACTTTCTCTTTTAACATTCCCTGATAATAATCTTATATTTCTAAATGCCTATGAGATATATTTCACGTGAATTCTTTATTCTCTTCTTATACTCCAAGGCAAAAGTATTGCAAAGATAAAAAATTAAGATTAACATATCATTTAATATCTGTTCTGCATAAATTGGAAAAGGGGCCCCTTTTAAGTATAACAGCAAGAAATTTCTACTTGCTGTAGACTAAGCTTGGTTTAAAATGTACTTATGTTCTTGTTGGGAAATGGTTAATATGTACTATGTTTTTTGCCACACGAAAAGGTATGAACACGAAAATCATGAAGTGTATATTGAAACTACAGTTAAGAGTATTCCAAAAAAGTAAACAATGGCCATCAATCGAGGAGTCCCTTTAGAAAAATGCTTTGGGTAAAGATCACATGCACAAATGCAGACAGACTGGTTGCAAATCTTACAAGCCAAATCGGGGTCATGTAATCTATCCAGGGGGGGGTACACAATAACACAGAGAAGCAAAGAATATAAAGGAAGGAGTGGGGGAACTGGCCCCATTGATAAGAGGCATCATCAAATTTCAAGAAATTTTAATGAATAATTCATTCAAAGAGCAAATGCTAGTAAAATTAATGTTGGAAAGAAGTAAACAGCAGTGCTGATAAAATACAACCCTCCATGAAACTGTAGTGACCCAGAACAACTGCACAATTATAACAATGAAAGTACAGTTAGGTTGGTGTAGAAAGTAGTGATAAACTCCCCCCTTGGAGATGGTAGAGTCCAGATAATGAAGCATTTTAGCAACATGAAAACAGGCTAGGAAAATTTAGGTTCTCATAAGACAGAGAGTCACAGAGACAAAGTTCCTACAATGTATACAGGAGAATTTCCTGAATCACCACATAAATGGACATAAAAGACCAGGGCGGTTGACATACCACCTCCGCCTAACCTTGTCTTTAGACACAGTAGCCTGTAAATTGAACATATGAAACATAATACATCAGTGGGTTGCTGAAACTAGATACACAAACAAAAACTCTCTCCATCTCTCACATTACACTTGAAAACAAAGGTTTAATATTCCTGAATCACAAATTTCCTTTATCCTTGGGATAAGAGGGTAAAAATCTACCTAAATATCTTCTAAGGTGACTAATGTGGGTAGAGTGAGGCACTTGAAAACCTCCTCTTCTTGTATCATCACTTTCCATAAACAGAAACAGGACAAACAAAAAGGCAAGGAATTTTCCTTGAAATTTCAGGCTACCAATTAACACCAACGGTCAATAATTCCCTTCCATCTGCACATTGTTATTGAACATTACCCGGATTAATGGCAATGTTCGGTATTGTTGTAGCAGATGCTGCCATTATCTATAGGGAATCGCTATTCAAGGATATCTTCAATGAAAGGTTAAACATACATGTTTCAGAAAACTGAATACATAAGTATATATGGGTGAGGGTAAGTGGGGTTGCGAGGTTAATGGGCATTACTGTAGCATACACCAACTGATGAGCATGTGAGTGACAGGTGGCTGAATGTGAAAGGGGTGAGAAGGGGTAGCAGTTGGAAAATCTGAACATTTCTTGGTACAGTTTAATGAGAATGTATGTAATGGTTTTACAATAAGAAGAAATTCCCTCTTCTCAAAGCCTTTCTACCTAAAGGGTTAAGTGTACAAGCATCTGAGGAGTTATAATTATTGTTTTCATTCTTTTTGTCAAACTTATTTTCTTTTCATCCAAGAATGACATGAATTAATCATGTTTTACTATACCATTTTAGAGATTATAAAAAAAATTAAGCGTATTACACCTAGTCACAATGACTTACATGAATGGCCTACTCACAGGATTGGGTAAATTCTGATCTGGATGAATAGAAGATATGTCTCCATTCCCAAAAACTTTTGCTACATTCATGTTGGAGACGAATACACCATCTGACAAACATGACCAGTCTAAACAAATCAATCTAGTTGAATTAGCACTAATACAGTGGCACATTTGGCAATCAGATGAGGCTGCTGGTAGATGCAGGTAAGTCAAGAGACATCTATAAGTGCTATTAGATGAGCGGACTGAGGGTGAAACTGTGCAATTAGAGCCTGAGGATTAGCAATAAAAAACATATCCAGTGGGCTGGAAGAATGGTCATGAGAGTATGAGGCATGAATCTGGTGGTAGATGATTTGCTCCTAATAGTTAAGAATGGATTACGTAAAGACAAATTCCACCACTATTTATAAGAAGGATTTCAGTAATTCCTTGCAAGTGTACACTAAGGTCTCCTAAATAAAGGACAAGGGATTGTCACAGCTATCTTACCTCATCAAAGACTTCATTCTTATCATCAAGAGGAAGATGAGCTTCAAGTAAGTCTCGGAGCTGATACTTTGATGATTTATCTGATTTCTGTGATGGAAGGTCAATTAAAGCAGAAGAACGTTTGACGACAATCTCAGGCAGATCTTCATAGATTTTTGATGTTCCAACTTCCATACTGCAATGTACAACAAGAGAAAATAAGAAAACTGACATTTTATTCATAATGCAAAGAAAAAGTTGTTCTAATCTATGGTTTCCTTGCTTTTTTTTCTAAAACACTATTGCCTTGAAACAATGATTTATTAGTATAAAATAATACTGCACAAAGTCTAAATTGATGCTTAACACAATAAAGTGTTTAATAAGGAGCTTTCGAAAGGAGGAACCTAATGTTTCCTTCCAAACTTCCAGAATGCATGTACTGTATTAAACATATGATAAAACCCATATCTTAAATGGTAAAAAATTGAGAATTAAGTATATCAGTACAATAATAAATGTATTTGCATGATATTCCCATAAAATTACAGTTATAAAACAGATGAAACCACAGCATACTGTCTTCAATTTATATATTGTTACATGAAAAAAATCTAATTTATGCAAAAAGTTGTTTAATTAAAAGAATAAAAGAAACCATTTTATGGAATTATGAATATACACAAGAAATGTCAAAAACTAATTATGGCCACGGCCCTGGACCCCTGATGTGGAAGTGTTCTCCTTCCACACTTCTACATATTTTCATTTTTGTAATGGTACTGCTAATCACCTCCTTACATTGGAAATGTGTTCCTTGAATACATAACTTAGTAGTATCAATGTATACTGATGCCTATTTTTTTTACTACATAATTCAGTGAGATACAGGAGGGTTATGTTCCTAAAGGTGCTCTCTCAACCTAATGTTTACACAAAAATATGAATAAAATGACAAGAAACATAAAATACAACACAAATACATTATTTATCTACATATCTAAATAAAAAAAATTACAGAAATAGTTATTAAGTGAAAAAATACAATATATTAAGTACAGGTATGTTATGATAGTTCTGATCTTTAATCCTGACAGTCAACAATCACTCCACTTTCTCCATAACCTCACCTTATATATGAGTGATCTACACTGCACCTATTTTGTCAAGATGGAGGCATACTGTTTCATTGTATCTGCATGCTCATGAATTGTTCTTACTGATATAGTGGGCATGCCAAAAGTTCTGGCAATATCAACATGCTGACCAGCATCTAAATGTCTAACTTTACCTCCAGCTCTTCTTCCCAAAATCACAAGACTTACTTGGGAGATTTCCATTTATCCGCTAGCTGTTGGTGTTCTAATAAGGTTAAATGTAACACTGCAATGTAGAAATGAGGGTACTATGACCGTCCCGTAACTCACACACATTAGACTGCTGCCTTGGAGGATGATACACTCACTGGTGAATGATTGTTTGCATGAGCAATTGCATACCAGAGTGATCACCTACTACTGTCATGAATGTTTCTTTAAAAATTTTAATTTCTTTTTTGTATGCCGACAATATCAAACTTATTTTCTCACTGAATAGTGAAAAACTGAATAGTGAAGCACCATATAGCAGCGATTAGATGTAAGCACATAGAGATGATGGATATACATTACTCTATATTACTGTGTGTACACTAAGGAATATTTCACTGAGTTTTAGTACATAATCATGAATATTCTCAAGTTCAGAAGAGTATCTTTACAATACAACTTCCGCAAAGTACAGCTATCTCCATTAGCATTCTATGTACAAGTGAAAAAGGAATACAGTATCACAAGTGTTCAAGATTGCTGATTAAGGCAGCAACTGTTGACAGCTGCCATTTAATATTATAAGGAAAGACTACTAATATGGATGTCATAGGGATGACTATGAAGATCATGGAAACTATAGAGTTATCAACTTAAAAGTAGGAGAATCACTTCTATAAATCAACAGAGCCAAAGAAAGCCTCACCTAACTTCCCCTAGCACCTGAGTTTCTTTAATTTTCAATGCCATAATCAAAATATATCAATGAAATTATCATTTGTCAAATCAAGAATTTGCAATAAATTGCAATGCATTCATGCACTGAGATTCACCGTGTACAAACCTCCTAGTCAGTGAATGTACACATACAACCAAAAAAATGCTTTATCTTTAAAGAATACTGAAAAAGAGATAAAATTTATCACTTATACTGTACACTCTACATAAATCATTCATACAACATATTTATACTCTTGCATTAACTTCTGCTCAACTGCTGTGGTAACAGCCATCAGAAACAAGGAGTAGCATTCACCATCAGAAGTAAGGGACATGGCAGCCATGTTAACAGTCTTCAGAGGCAAGGGTCTATGCAGCCATGGCAACAGTCTGCAGTAGCAAGGTAAACAACAGCCATGGGAAAAACCATGAGAAGCAAGAGAAACAGCAGCTGTGGCAATAGCCATGACAAGCAAGGACCATGGTGGTCATGTATCCTTCCCAGGTTCTAGTACTGTCATGTCTGCCATGGGGAAGGCTACAAGGATCAGGAAAAATATAGGGATAATTAACAATTAAGGAGCTTAAAAACTTCTAGAAATCAATAAAATCTATAATAACCTTATCTAAATTCCCTTAAATTCACCTTACCTTAAGTATACAACAGAAATAATAACGTCATGCATCTGTGTGCATGCGAAAGTACATGGCAAAGAAACCTTTTGGTAACTGGATATTTACATAACAATCACATATTTATTAAGAAAGGGGGTGACTGTGTTTTTGATTGGTTGGTAAGAATATTCAATGTATGTATGAGTCGTGGTGAAGTGCCTGAGGATTGGCGGAATGCATGTATA
>JAUUDW010398458.1:0-12874 GCA_032361385.1 Panulirus guttatus
GTGAGCTCTTTGTGCCAGAAACTCTCTCTCTCTCTCTCTCTCTCTCTCTCTCTCTCTCTCCCATCCCTCGACACAGTCATCAAGGGAAGTGTACCTATATGGTCAGCCGAACCAGCGTATAAACTTGCTCTGCCCGCCATTAACAGACTTTTTATTTTTCCGTGTCGTGCTGCACGAGTTGAGGGAAAATCACTACGAGAAGCCATTAAAAAAAAAATCCCGAGCGATGATCGCGTTACCCATTAAACGAGAACCCAATTGAAAACTGTAGGAAGCGTTGCCAACGGCGGGGTTGCGCGACGGCCATATGCGAAATGAGAGCGTCTCTGGCCTTAAAATCATCTTGAACAGCGGGGGCGAAGAAGTCAAAAGATTTCTTCCCAATCAAGCAGTTAAAACTTGAGCTTAATTAACACTGGCAGTTGTGATGAGGACTGAATTAACCGACCGACGAAGAGGAGGAAGAGGAGCAGCTTACCAAGCAGCGTGGGCCGAGTTGAAGGAGCGGGAGGACGGCACCTGCGAGTAGCACTGTTCACTACCACGTCCAGCGTACGACTGACTCGGACTGAGGTCTCCCTCGCCGGAGCCGCCCGCTCGCTCGGCACGCCGCCCCGCCGCCCCTCCGCCCCTAATGTCCTTTAACAACGCCCACAATACGTGGGGAAGATGAAAGGGGTGGATAGATGGATGAAAAGGGGGTGATTGATTGGTGGATGGATGGAGAGATAGACGGGGATTGATGGATGCAAGGGAGGGAAAGCTGGACTAGCCACACTACATGTTAATCCTGCGGCCCCGTCGAAGCTTAAACGTAAAGGGAGATTTACTGCCACTTCAGATTGTCTTAAGCTGACGGTCTTACCTGTGGGCCTCGTCCCGTTCCCTCGCACTGTATAAGAGCCTCGAATATTCACCATTCAATGGCTTTCTTACGCGTGGGGGAGGAAGTGGAAATGTTCTTCACTCTGGGATTCGTATGCAACCATCCACACACACACACACACACAGTCACACAGACACAGACACAATCTACGAATAAACAGGTCTTTGGCATATTTGAACTTACAGACTTACAAACATGAACTTGTCAGGTTGTCGTTCACCTTAGCTACAAAGAGACTTGTGTTACGCCTGGCAACACTCCTAGAGAGGTAGAACCCCGGGCCGTCTTCTTGTGTTGCGCCCGGCAACACTCTCAGGGACCAGAGAGAGAGACATCCCGGCGAAATTTCTTGCGTTGCGTCTGGCAACACCCCCATCTCCAGGGACCCCGGAGAGTCCCACGGCAGTCGTCTGTGCTCAGCGTGTGTTTGTGTTTTTCGAATCCTGGTCGCAACACTCCCCATGATGGGGTCGGAATTCTTCCATGATGGGGTCGCAGTGCTCATGATGGGTTCGTAACATTCATGAGGAAGACTCATGACTCTCATGATGAGGCCGTCACTCTCTCATCGTGACCAGCAACACTCATATGATGAGGTCAAAACTCTCTCATGACGGGGGAGGGGGGGTGGGGGTGTTTGCAATAGGTGATGGGAGCGCAACACTTACGACGGGGTCGCAACACATACGCACATCTTCCCCTTACAAAACGTAACACATAAGGTCCTGAAGGCTGTATATGCGGTGTCTGTAATTACGACAAAAGATAAAGGAAAAAAAGTTCCATTATCACTGGTTTTAAAGCTGTCTCAAAAATCGTATGGATTTCTCTTTTATTTTTTATTTATAACAAATTTGTAGTTCTCCTTCTTGCCGCTTCTCCACCTTTCCGGTCCCCGACTTGCCGGTCTCCTGCAGGTCTCCGTCTCGCCGGTTCTCGGTCTGTTAATTTATACCGCTGTGGATTTTTAATCAGTTTGAAATTGTAAGATTCGTGAAGATGATTTTCACCGAAGAAAACCTCCAAACTTGATTCGCAAAGGAAAATGAATAAACACATTTTAATTTCATGATGATGTATTTACAGAAACGTTTAAGTTGCCGGAGGTTATTACATTAATGGTATCTCTCACAAATTTGTGGTACCCCCTCACGTACATAATAGAGGTACCTCCCACACTTTAGAGGTATGTTTCTCCCTCATAGGAAGAGATATTTCCCACAACCTGAGGCACCTCCCCCTACCTGAGGTACCTCCCACCACTTAAGGTACCCCCAAACACATGAGGGACCTCTCATCACATACGGTGCCTTACACAATGGTAAAAACACATAGAATTTGTGAAAAAAATAATTCTCTGAAGGTACGAACCTTATAATGAGTACCTCGTTACAACAGTAACAGTCCACTAAAGGAAACAGACGAGTCTGTCTCCGTAAATTTCACCGTAATGAAACCGGCTATTAAGAGATCAGATCCTTCCATTTTCCCCTCAGTGCCAAGAAAACAGAATTAACGCACCGTCCGGGAGAGATCTTCCCTTAAGGAACGGCCCTTGCGTTCCCCCTTAAGGAGAATCGAATGAGTGCTTATGCAAAGAGAGGTTACCGACGGACGACATTCAGTGATGTGTACGACTCGCAGCCTATATTGGAACACGTTTACCCGCACCTGTTTGCGCCAGTTCGCTAGACACTCATGACAAATCGTGTGCAGTGTCAAGGGCTGAACACCTCACGTTAGGGGAGTCAGTGGGTGTGGGTTGTTTACCCAATGGTTGGGGAGTCAGTGTGTTGTTTACCCAATGACAGTAGGGTCAGTGAGTTGTTTATCCTACCGTAAGAGGGCCAGTGGGTTGTTTACCTAACATTGAGAGATTAATTTGGCCGTTTACTCTAAGGGAGGATAGTCTATGGGATGTTTACCGTAGGGTAAACAACCCACTGACTCACTTACCATTAAGCAAACAATCACTGTCTCAGTGTTGTCAAGTCTAGATAATTAATTACCTCTTTGAATTGCACGAAGAAGGAGTTTCACACTCGTGGGGCCCCGTCTCTTGAAATTTCTCTGCTGTTGTACAGCATTTTAAAATTCTATATAATGTCTGCATTTGTTATTTGCTCTTTCAGTCTTCCTTATCTTAATAAGATTCTTGCTTAATTTCACGCTGTTCTTCTGATTGTTCAATCCCTATATTTTTCTAAGGTTGGGATCAGGTCGCCACTTACTCTTCTTTCTTCCAGGCTGGGCAAATTCAAGGTCTCTACCCTTTCCCTGTAACTTATTTCTCCTAATTTTCGTTCCATCTTTGTTGCTCTCCACTGGACCTTCTCTATTAGCTCACAGTGCCTTGCTGGGTGAGGTGACCCAACTTGAGAAGCACTTATGTAGGATGTGAACAGCTTGCTGAATATTTCCTTATATATGAATATGAATGCTCTTGTAACATTTGCCAGCAGACACTTATTTTCCCCAACTAATCCCCTAAGGTGGGACTCTGGCGACAGGTTAATGACAATATTGACTTCAAGTCTCTTTCACATACAAATTCCTGCAGCTTAGTTCGTATATAAAATATTTATACTGAGGCCTTCTTTCGTTATGACGCGCGCGTGCGCGCCTGTTTGTTTATTTGTGTGTGTGTGTGTGTGTGTGTGTGTGTGTGTGTGTGTGTGTGTGTGTGTATTTAAAAAAAATCATTAAATATATAGTTTTCAAACACACTATAATGTGATGGTAAGAAACTGAATAGTATATCTTACGAAAGTTTGTTTTCTTTTATAATCTGAAATTGTAGAAAACAGTATTTGTAGGTTAACTATAAGAAAAATTAAAACTACGTTATGAGTTGATACTTATATGAAATAATGTATTTTACTCATAGTATACGTGTGGAAAAGTTTCGAAATTGTCGTTGCAGTGTACGGACATAGTTGTGGATACACTGTTTACGTAAATAGCTATAAATGCCAAGAGCTGTGGATGCTGTATACGCACATACGTAGATGTGGATGCAGAGTACGCAAACAGCTTTATGTGTACATTTCTTTGGATGCTGTGTACGCCCATAGTTGGGGATACTGTTTACGCACTTAGTCTTTGGATATGAGTGATATTCATGCCCAAAGTATCAGCCGATGCAACAGTCGATTGGCTTGACGAAGAAAGATTGTATGTTTTTGAAAAGCTCTCAAATGCCGGGCTGTATTCTTTTACAAGTGATGCATTTTTGTAATATTCTTATTGCATTAGAAGTTCAGTGACGTAAATTTCTTACCTAACTTATGCATCAGCATGGCTGGAGCGCCAGTTGTGACGGGTTTCGTAACTCCATACGCTCGTAAGGACCCGTAATACATTTTTGTGTACACGTCTCGTATGCCGTTGCAATTATCAAATTTTTTAGATCAGGTAAATATAAGTTCATGTCCGTCGGTCTCTTTTGGACCTATAACTCATATTTGGATACACGATTCGTGTTTGGAGATACATAATACTCGTACTTGACACATAACATGATAAAACAGGAGTATCCCATGCATGCATGTCACCCTCCCCTACTATAGGCAGGAGCCTCCTCAAGAATTGTTCACACTACCTCACTGGGAGGAGAGGAAGAGGCATATGACACTCTTAGTGTCCAAGAACCTCAGAGAAAAGCGTAGTATCAAGCGAAGAAAGACTTGTAAAGATTAAGGTCAGGCAAGAACACATGATTCAGAAGAGGGAATTTAAGAATTCTGTCAATGTCTAAAATGTGAGTGAGTTTACCATATCTCACGTCTTGCAGATGTCAACAAACGGATGGAAAGATAAGAAAGATGTCATTTTCCACAGACCGTGTCGAGTGAATTGTATGTCATCAGTAACCAAGTGGTGCTCTGATTGGTTGATCTCAAATGACGTCGTATCTTCGACGGGATCATCTGTAATGTCATTGGTCCGTTGCATGACCGCATTCTTCAGCGCTTTCTTATTGGTTGATCTGTGACAGGAGTTTACATGACGCCGTCTGCCTAAGCCAACCCGTCTCTACGACCTTCTCTCTCTCTTCATTTGACGCTGACACTGACGAGAGAGAGAGAGAGAGAGAGAGAGAGAGAGAGAGAGAGAGATTATTGTCATAACCTAAACAAACCCTGACGGTTTCTTTGAAAAGCAAGTGGATTAGAATCTCTTTTCTGACCCCAGCTTGGACTGGCAGGGGCTTGCATCCCTTTCTGACCCCCAGAGGTACTAACAGCCAATTCCAGAGTGATTTAAGACAAGCGTTCAGACTGTTAATGTCCATGGACACCATCAACGAAACACGTCGAGTTAAACAGGTGCTGTTAAGTAGAAAATGATTGAATAAACCTTCGAGGGCAACGGCTCTCCCGTTTGGGGGAAATGTACATCTGGAGACGGAACTGTCGAACTCTGGCCCCACTTATCTGCAGCAGGTGCCGGACCAGCAGAGAGGGACATTGGCACCAGTCCGCCCTCAGCCGCAGGTGTAGCTCAGGCAAGAAGGATCACTTTGCTCAAACGAATTTCTATACGGATATTTCCCCTCGGCAGATGACACTCCTCGTAGGACCAGAGGTGTTCATTTATCAGAGAGAGAGAGAGAGAGAGAGAGAGAGAGTTAATCCGCGTAGTCCCGTGTGGACTACGCGGTTCCACAGGGTCCTGTGAAGAGACCAACTTAATCTTGACAAGAACCTCGGGACAGCCTAACCAGAACGGTAGAGTGTGTTAGCCAGCCAGGGTGGTGTTGGCCCGGACAGAGAGCGCGCGCGCGCCTCTCTCTACTGGCACCGTAGAGGCGCTGCCCCACCTGCGTCCAGGATGGGGACACGTGATGAGGAAGGTCTCGCAGGAGGCGATATAAATAATGCCCTTCCACAACGAGGGTTTTGAATACGTTCAGGGTCAAGACATATATAGTCCTGCATCCAATACAGCTCTCGGATGTTCGGAAGATGAATGTATTCCTCGTTCGCTTCGACACTTGCACGACGGCAACACTCGACCCTGAGCCCATCTCCAAGATTGAACCACAAACTTCCAGTAGAGAGAGAGAGAGTGGAGGGGAGGAGGGCGGGCGCCACAATGCCACGTTCTCCCCACTTAATTGTCTGGAGTATGACTTCTCGACCTCACCTTCCCTTGTCCCCCTCTCTCCCACCCCAATCTCCTCCCCAGCTTCCCTTACCACCCCCATCTCCTCCCCAGCTTCCCCTGCCTCCCCCATCCAATCAAGAGGCTGGCGGGAAGAAGACGTGTTGTCTGGGATCACTGGGCGTGGATGATTGGCGCCAGTGTGTTTGTGTGTGTAGCGCCGCGTGAGCCGCCCGACACTACGCCCTGTTATCGTTTCTCACGCTAATTAAGCAGATCACCGCCGCTAGAAAGAAGTCGTTGGATTGGCATCTGCCGCGTCCAGCACCGTATCAGACCGACATGGGGAAATATTCTGGGAAGTTCCTACAGTAGCGCATCCGCATGACACGGGAAACTGCTGCATCTTTTCCAGTCAGATAAGAAGGTAAATATTATTGACGGTCAAGAAAATATATTTAAGAAAAGAAAATTAGGTAAATACGTTTTCTACAACAACCTGGCCCTCAGAGTCAACGGGCACTTCTCTAAGGACAAAAACCACTTCGTTGGCGTTGTGATGTTTTGGGACGCTTGGATTCGCCCCCTCCGTCTCCTTCATCTGTCTTGTGTATCAGGTAAATAAGATGCCAATGGAATCCAGTGATGCCATCTTCTTAATTCGGTCCAGGAGCACTCGCTCCACAGGTGCACCTGACGAATGCCATCCGGAGGCGCGTCTGGCGCGAGGTATTATGACGTGAGTCTCGGAGTTTGCCAAGTGTGTTTGTGGCAGCTTGCCTCGGGCACTCTTCGAGTCCAACTGAATTATGCATTTTGACGTCATGAGGGAAGAAAGTCTTTACTGAAGAGGTTCTGAAGCCACACCGCAAACGGCACTTCCTTAAAAGTTCGTATCAACATAAGATTTTGAAGCTTCTAAAATCAATCAGGATGGGCTGTGACATTCTTACTAATGTGGTTATTATATGGGGCAAAGATCTTGAAGTGGTATACGAATATAGGAGATAGTATTTCTAAGTGTTGTGTGTAACAACCACGGAAGGTCTGGGTAACAAGAGTTGTGTATATGTGTGTAATTTCCTATCTCCACAGTACGAGGAAGAAGTTCTACACTCGTGGGATCCCCAGTCTCTCGAACTTCCTCAATCTAAATCTTTTCAACGTTTCTTCGCCGTCAGGTCTCGTGGGCTGTGGCAAATCATAACACCCTTTTTACCTCCCCCCTAAACGGGTGGGCTCACCCGGAAGCGCATTTACGTATGATCCGATCCCACTTTGGGAAGTTATTTGCATAAATCAAGAGGAAACAGAGTCTCCGGATCTGAGACGTGTGGGACGCCAGTAAGTTACTTACGGCCAGCTTTAAAAAGGCATCTGTGACGTGTTTCTTCAGGTCTTACTTAAATAGAATAGTTTCAGTCCGTCTAGGGAACCCTCATTTCACCCCTGCCAGTCCGATTTGAGTGACAATGTTCAATGCCTGCTAGTGGTCTAAGAATGAAAGGTTCGCCTACTTATGTCTTTCTCTGTCTGTCAGTCTGTCTCTTTGTCTGTGGGTGGGGGGAGGGATGGGGATATCTATTTTATACAAGTCCAGTGTACTGACAGTGTATATGTCCTCGCCATGAACCCTTGCTGCCTCTCGTTCAAAAAGATTTTATTTTCCAAGCCATCATCCCTTTATATTACTTCGTCGAGTTGCAATCGGATTGTTTCCTTCATAATCTCTACCCCAAGTTTACAGGCTGCGCTCGTTACTGATACTGACTGATAGCCTGGGACGATGTCCTTGTTGTCTTTCCCAGAAAGAGGCACAGAAAGTTTGCGCGCCTCATGTTGCGATCCACAGCATCATCGCCAGCGGCCACCTGCCAAATGGTTCGGCACTCTCCGCGAGCACTGAGTCTGATATGCTATCGGGGTCATGTTCCTCATATTTCGATACACTCTGTAGTCGCACTCGCATCTCAGCCAGGGAAGTGCATTTCCGTGGACTCCCCGCATAATCGACGTCACAAAGCCTGCTGCTCACATATCTAGGGTGGCTCATAATACTCCGCCTCTCTGTTAACCAGAGTGGAATCAGAAGCCTTCCGTCTCATTCAATTTCCTGGCAACTTAACCAATCGATATTCGCGTGGGGGAAAAAATTCCCCCATTACCAGGACCCAGTCTTTACCACGTCGCGGGGCTGTGTGGTCTTGCTGCCTCTTACATTATTGTCATCGTGACTTTATCATTTTCTCTGAGTATTTCTACTCAATCTGGTCACCCACTTTGTCATATACTGTCAGTCATGACCATCCCGTTGGGCACTGCTCCTGTAGATGAACATCACCTAGCACGTTGTATGCCGCCGGTGTTCACACTTTGCCGGGGAAGCCATACCCTCTCTCCACTGTGCTCACACTTTTCCCCTCCTCTTTATCATGTTTACTTACGGGTGGCACTACGTATGAATTTAATACCTCGGTCCATTAGCTGTCCTGACACCGGAGCTTTGTCAGTGACGCCCATCACGGCTAGAAAATTCTTTCGTACAAGCTGTTCCTTGGGTTTCTCACCTCCTGTGGATTCATTGTGGTCCTCGTCTGCTTCTAGAGTCATCACAGATCTGCTTCTTTCCCTGTCCTGTTTAAATATCTTAAAGTATTTGATTGAATTAAATAGTTGTTCATATTTTCATCCCTAACTGCGTCAGATTTAGAGTCTATCCTGAAATTCAATAGCTCCTCCTTCACCTACTGAGATACTGCCATCATTCTCGACCTTCTGGGTCCTCACAAACATCCTTCTATAATCCTTCACATTCTGTCAACACTTCCCAGGCCCTACCTGGCCGGCCCTGAGTTTCTGCCACCTTGTCCTCATCCATGTCATCCGCCAGCGGACTTCCTGAGGGACCTGTTTTACCATCCACCTCCAGCTGCTACAATCACAGTAGCTCTGTCTTTGATGTTCCTCTCCCTTTGGGCTTCCAATTCCTACCCCTTAAAGTGATACGATTCTTCCCTCCACGTCGTTTAAAATTCAGTCTGATCACCTCTGGTCATCCCTAGTTCCAGTCGACTGTTCATGGCCTCGTACCGTAACCTCAGATAGATAATATCAAAGCTTTTGTTGCGATTACTGATTACGAGTGGCGGGGGAGGGGAAAGGATTACACTCGTGCTGCCCCGTCTCTCAACCTTGAATGAATGTAACATGTCTTTGCTCCTTTGTGTACACACACACACACACACACACTCACACACACACACACACACACACACAGACACACACACACACACACACACACACACACCAGCCTAAGCCAGGTACCTATTTATCGGCCATCCCCGAGGGGAGGATGAACACCTAGGGGTTCGTTATGGACCTACTGCCTCGCTCAACAGGATTCGAACCCACGCAGGCTGTCACATGATAAGAAACGTCAACCGCTACACCACGGAGACCCGTGTGTCTGTGTATTCGCAATTTTACGCATGTAGTGATAAGAGCGTATATAACCTGCGTGTATGTGTGTAACTTGTATATGTCTCGAGGCGTGTAACACTCGTGCAGTAAGCGTACACAGACTCGACGTGAATTTCCCCGCGCCCACCGCTCTCCTCCACTCAGACTAATTGCCACTTTAGCAGTTTGTGCTGCGTCAAGACCAGGGGTTAGCCAGGCCCGTAATTACCCCACGACTCAGCGGTGGTTGCGGAGGTTAGTGAGGGGGAACAGGTCCGTCGGTCCGTTCGCCTCAGGTGTTGTGATGGTAATGGACTCTAAAGTTTGGTTACAAGTACTACTGGCGCTTTGGCCTATCTGGAGGTGTTGATTGTTTGGATTGTGAAGTCTATGGCTAGAGATCTGGACTCAGACTAGAACAATGTGTCTTAGAATGTGACAAGAAAATAGAGCCTTGAAGCAATTGATCTATACAATACCTGCAAGAAATACCACAAAACTTCATTGTCAGTAACGAGATACCTGAAATCTTATGACGGTATCCACTTCTTTGCATCTGGTCTGTAATGGATAAATGATGAAGCTTCTATAATAACCCAACTTCGTAACAAGTCAAGTAATCTTAGCCCACTGGCGGCTGACAGAGACCCTCTGTGACCTCTGTAGTAATCCTTTTGCGTTGCCGCTCACAGGATGAGCATGGGGTGCACGATGAATTTGCCTGGAGATACCAGCACAAATCAGATAAAATCAGCTGCAGCTGAGGCTGTGGTGGTGGTGGTGGTGGCAGAGGTGGCGAGGGAACAGGCCAGTTCTTCTCTCGCCACTGTTGTTATATTACGCTTGTATGGCAACATGTCCCTCACCCATCCACACACACACACACACACACACACACACACACACACACACACACACACACACACACACACACACACACACACACACATCTACCCGTATAAACTATAAGAAATTTATAGATGAAATAGTACAATCGTACAGACTATTGAGGGTAGAGAAAAATGTTGTAAATGACGATCTGTTCTCCCAGACATCATCATCTGGAGTGCTAATACAGATACACTGATGAATTGTCGGTGGTCAAAGAAAGTCTGTCTACACCTGAGTGACTGACTCAAATGATATGACTCTGGTGAGTGACTCACGAAAAGAATATGTCTTCGCAAAGGAGGAGGAAAGCGACTCAGGTATGTTTTGGGAGAGTGTGGGTTCACGCCACACGCCTGGTCACAAGCTCTCCCCACCACACTCCTGGCCACAACACGCCTGGTCACAAGCTCTCCCCACCACACGCCTGGTCACAAGCTCTCCCCACCACACTCCTGGCCACAAGCTCTCCCCTCTACACGCCTGGTCACAAGCTCTCCCCACCACACACCTGTTGACACGCCTCCCCCACATTCCCCACTGTTCAGTCTCTGGCATCCTCGTCATTGTGTGTCATAGAACTGTGATTATTCCTCTTGACGTCGAGTGTGCTCTTTCCTGTGCCTGACTCTGTTTGATGTTTTTTAATTTCCTTTTTATCGTAAACGTACATCCGGAGTCACAGGAGTGAGGTCATTGATGATGATGATATTCCTAATAATGACACTGATAATAGATTATCAATTCTGATGACATTAATGATGACTAAAGTTCTTCATGATCATCCCCATCATCACTGCCATGATTACCGTACTTATCATGATCGTTTCCACTGTCATCTTTCTTGTTTGTACCATGTGTCTGACTGGCACCATACCCACGGGTCGTATATCTTCGTGTTCGAGGGTCGTATCGTACAGTTGTGCTCGAGAGTCGTTTGTTCATATGCTCAAGGCGTTAACTGATAACTGATCGTAAGACTTATTTCTTAACGGACTAATTCGAGTCACCGCACGTGTCTCTTTTTTACGGAAACACAAAGTTAAGGAGAAGAGTCCCTGCGCTGTGGCCGTGGGGTCATTGAAGGAAGGACCTGCGTTCGTCGGGAGTCGTCTCTCCTGCTGGCGTCGAAATCCTGCATGCCTTGGGCGCGCCCTCCTCCTCACTCGTCGGTAGAGGGAGTGAGAGAGAAATAGAGAGAAGAGACTTTTCGTCCCAGACGGCATTCCCATACGCTGCTTGGCTCCTTAGGCTCACTAACGGGTCTCCAGAAGGCGCGAGGATCCCCATCCTGAAAAAATCCTCGCCAGCGTGACAGAAGGCGTGGGTGGGAAGTGGGCGAAGTAGGCGGCGACGCGCCTGCGTGGGGAAGGCGGGGGCGGTGCATCTGACGACCACCAGCTATATATAACACGCCTCGTCCTCACCTGACCAGCAAACGGCCCCGCAACACCTCGCAGGAAACCACCGACCCGACCACCCCCCGGAGGTGACTGACTGTGAGAGAGAGAGAGAGAGAGAAAGAGAGGGAGAGAGAGAGAGGGAGAGAGAGAGAGAGAAAGAGACACACAGGGACAAGGAACGAAGTGTTGTGCTCAACGCCAGGAGGACCAGCCAGCCAAGCCGCCTCACTCTCTCGCTACACACACACACACAGAGGGGAGCTGTTTATACACAGTCTTTACCTTGACCGACCGCTCGCCAGGTGAAGTCGCCATGGCTGCCGCCGCCCCCTCCGCCTGTTAAGTGGACCCCACCAGTTATCTCAGTGGTGTGACTGGTGACTGTGAGCCGGCCCGGTGTCCCTGTTGACCAGCTGTTGGACGTTAACAATGGGCGTGAGTGTCAAGACCATCCTGACGGTGCTGGGGCTGGTGCCGGTGGCGATCGGCACCCCCATGGTGGCGGGCAACGTGGCCACCAACGAACTCATCGAGTCCCCCATCCAGGTAAGGAGTTGCCTGCCTGACGCGGCGCCTGAGACAGCCGCTGGTGTGGCAGGTCCAGGACTCGAAGCTGGTCGAGGCTGCTCAGGTGTAGATAACTTCTGACAGCTTCCTCTCTCACAGGTGTTGGTAATGAAGACCTCACGTCTGTTTCTGTAGGTGTATTTGAGGTCGTAAGGTGAGAATGATCATTAGGTAATCTTAATTACAGGCTCTGCTAACTTATCCTTGTGTGTGTGTTTGTGTGTGTGTGGGAGGGGCAGAACTCAGGTCATCACTTGTTGGCAGATGTTCATGCCTCAGATCTGTACATCAGCTGAGACGGTGATCATAGGAGCACCTGTTATCTCACGTGTTTACTGTACAGACCATGAGCTGCCTATAAGGTCCGACCGCCACACACATGACGTCTGATTCACGTCTACAGATGTTCCTGAGGGGTTCATGTGTACACGTGTTCGTGAAGGCCCCAGTGCATAGGTTTTCGTGCAGGCCTACGTGTACAGGTGTTTGGGAGGGCTGATATACATAGGTATTCGTAATTATCTGCACACTTACACGAAGCTAGTCAAACAACTGGACCCCCACA
>JAUUDW010398569.1:0-20541 GCA_032361385.1 Panulirus guttatus
CTGCTCCATGGTAACAGACGTTAAGGACAGCACAGTGGTGGCAGAGGGCAAGGAATGCGTACCGTGGTAGCAGATACAAAAGGCTGCACAGTGTTGGCAGACATTATAGACCACACAGTGGTGCCAATGATTAAGGATTGCTCAGTGGTGAAAGAGATTAAGGAGAGCACAGTGCTAGCAGAAGTGAAGGACAGCACAGTCGTGTCAGAAGTTAAGGGCAGCACATTGGTTTCAGAGGTAAGGACTGCACAGTGGTGGCAGATGTTAAGGACGGCATAGTGGTAGCAGAAGGTAAAGACTTCAAAGTTGCAGCAGAGGTTAAGGACAGGACAGTGGTGTCAAAGATTGAGGACTGCCTTCAGTGGTAGCAGATTCTAAGGACTGCACCCTGGCAACAGAGATTATGGTCATCACAGTGGTGGCAAAGGTTAAGGGCAGCACAATGATAGAAGTGGATAAGGACTTCACAGTGGTGGCAGAGGTTAATGACAGCAAAGCGGTAGCAGAGGTTAAAGACTGCACAATGGTAGCAGAAGTGAAGGAAGCACATTGATGGCAGAGGTTAAGGACTGCACAGTGGTAGCAGAGGTTAAGGAGAATAGAGAGGTCGCAAATGTTAAGGAGTGCACTCTGGTATCGGAGGTTGAGGACAGCACAGTGGTGGCAGAGGTTAAGGAGAGCACAGTTGTAGCAGAGGTTAAGGAGTGCACGGTGGTTACAGAGATTAAGAACTTCAAATTGGTGGCAGAGGTTAAGGACAGCACAGCAGTGGCAGAGTTTAACGGCTGCGCGTATTGGTGGCAGACGCTAAGGAATGCACGATGGTAGCAGTGGTTAAGGAGAGTACAGTGGTGGCAGAGGTTAAGAACAGCATAGTGGTGGCAGAGGTTCAGGACTGTAAAGTGGTGACAGACGATATGGACAGCACAGTGGTAGTACAAGTTATGGACTGGATTATGGTGGCAGAGGCTAGGGACAGCAAAGTGATGGCAGAGGTTAAGGACAGCACTACGACGCCAGAGGTTAAGGACTTCACAGTGATGACAAAGGTTAAGGACTACACAGTGGTGATAGAGATTAAGATTTGCACAGCGGTGGGAGTAATTAAGGACAGCACAATGATATCAGAGGTTAAGAACCTTACAGTGGTGGCAGAAATTAAGGACTGCACAACTGCGGCAGAGATTATGAACAGAACAGTGGTGGCAGAGGTTAAAGACTGCACAATAATAGCAGAGGGTAAGGACAGCAGAGTGGTGGCAGAGGTTAAAAACAGCACAATGGTGGGAGAGGTTAAGGGCTTCACAGTGGTGGCGGAGGTAAAGAAAAGCTCAGTGGTGGAAAATGTTAAGAACGGCACAGTTGTGGTAGAGGTTAAGGAAAGCACAGTGGCGGCAGAGATCTAGAAAAGCATAATAGTGTCAGAGGTTAAATACAGCACAATGATTACAGAGACTAAGGACTGCTCTCTGCTGGCGGAGGTTAAGAACTGCAAAATGGTGTCAGAGATCAAGTACAGCACAATGGTTGCAGAGGTTAAAGAGAGCACAGTGGTGGCAGAGGTTAAAGACTGCGCATAGAGGTGGCGGAGGTTAAGGACTGCACAATGCTAGCAGAGGTTAAGGACTGTACAGTCGTTGCAGAGGACAAGGACAGCAAAGTGATGGCAGAGGTTAAGGACAGCACAGTGGTAGCAGGGGTTAAGGACAGCACTTTGGTGGAATAGGTTATGGACTGAACAGTGATAGCAGAGGTTTAGGACTGCACAGTGGTAGCAAAGGTTAAGGGCTACAGAGTGGTGGCAGAGGTTAAGGACAGCACAGTGATAGCAGAGGTTAAGGACAGCACATTAGTGTCAGAGGTTAAGGACAGCACAGTGGTGTCAGAATTTAAGGACTGCACATTGGTGAGAGAAGTTAAGGACAGCACAGTGGTAGTAGAGGTTAAGGACCGCACATTGGTAACAGAGGTTAAGGACAGCACAGTGGAACCAGATTTTAAGGACTGCACAGTTTTAGCAGATATTAAGGACTGCACTATGTTGGCAGAAGTTAAGGACTAAACAGTGATAGCAGAAGTTAAAGACAGCACAGTGGTGGCAGAGGTTAAGGACCTCGTAGAGTGGTGGCAGATTTTAAGGTCTGCACAGTAGTGGCAGAAATTAAGTACAGCACAGTGGTTGCAGAAGTTAAAGACAGCACAGTGGTGACAAAGGTTATGGACTGCGCATAGTGGTGGCAGAGATTAAGGACTGCGCATATTGGTGGTAGAGGTTAAGGACTGTACAATGGTAGTAGAAGTTAACGACAATGCAGTGGTGGCAGGGGTCAAGGACAACAAAATGGTGGCAAAGGTTTAGGACAGCACATTGGTAGCAGAGGTTAAGGACAGCACTTTGGTGGCATAGTTTATTGACTGCAGAGGTTACGGACTGCAAAGTAGTAACAGAGAGTAAGGACTACACAGTGGTAACAGAGGTTAAGGACAGCACAGTGATTGCAGAGGTTAAGGACTGCGTTCAGTGGTAGCAGAGGTTAAGGACAGCACAGTGGTGTCAGAGGTTAATGCCAGCACAGTGGTGTCAGAAGTATAGGAGTGCACATTGGTGAGAAAGGTTAAGTTCAGCAGTGGTAGCAGAAATTAAGGACAACACAGTGGTAGCACATTTTAAGGACTGTACAGAGGTGGTAGAGATTATGGACTGCACAGTGTTGGCAGAGGTTAAGGACTAAACAGTGATGGCTGAGGTTAAGGAGAGCACAGTGGTGGCAGAGGATAAGGACTTCTTTGAGTGATGACAGATTTGAAGGTCTCAAAAGCGGTGGCAGAGGTTAAGGTCTGCACAGTGGTTGCAGAGGATATGGAAAAAACAGTGGTGGCAGGGGTTAGGAATTGCACAATGGGAGAAGAGGGTAAGGACAGCAGAATGGTGGCAGAGGTTAAAGACAGTACAATGGTGGGAAAGGTTAAGGACTGCACAGTGGTGACAGAGGTTAAAGACAGCACAGTGGTAGCAGAGGTTAAGGAGTGCACGATGGTTACAGAGATTAAGAACTGCTCATTGGAGGCAGAGGTTAAGAACAGCACAGTGTTAGCAAAGGTTAAGGACCGCACGATGGTTATATAGATTAAGGACTGCACAGTGGTGGCAGAGGTTAAGGACAGCACAGCGGTGGCAGAGTTAAAGGACTGCACATATTGGTGGCAGATGTTAGGGACTGTACAATGGTAGCAGTGGTTATGGATAGTGCATTGGTGGCAGAGGTTAAGAACAGCATAGTGGTGGCAGAGGTTAAGGACTGCAAAGTGGTGAAAAACGATAAGGACAGCACAGTGGTAGCATAGGTTAGGGACTTGATTGTTGTGGCAGAGGTTATGGACAGCACAGAGGTGTCAGAAGTTAAGAACTGTACATTGGTGAGAGAAGTTAAAACATCACAGTGGTAAAGGTTAAAGACAGCACACTGGTAACAGAGGTTAAGGACAGCACAACGGTAGTAAACTTTAAGGATTGCACAGTGGTGCCAGAGATTATGGACTGCACAATGCTGGCAGAGGTTAAGGATGAAGCAATGATGGCAGAACTTAAAGACATCACAGTGGTTGCAGAGATTAAGGATTTCTTACAGTGGTGGCAGATATTAAGTTCTGCACAATGGTGGCAGAGGTTAAGGACTGGAGAGTGGTTGCAGAGGATTTGGAGAGAACAGTGATGCAGGGGTTAAGGACTGCACAATGGTAGCAGAGAGTAAGGACGGCACTAGGGTGGCATAGGGTATGGACTGAACAGTGATAGCAGAGGCTCAGGACTGCAGAGTGATAGTAGAAGTTAAGGACGACACAGTAGTGGCAAAAGTTAAAGACAGCACAGTGGTGTCAAAATTTAAGGACTACACATTGTTGAGAGAGGTTAAGGACAGCACAGTGGTAGCAGAGGCTAAAAACAGGACAGAACAATGTTGTCAAAGGTTAAGGACAGCACAGTGGTGGCAGGGGTTAAGGACTACACAGTGGTGGCAGATTTTAAGGAATGCATAGTGGTGGCAGATGTTAAAGACAACACAGTGCATGCAGAGGTCAAGGACAGCACAGCGTTGGCAGAGGATAACGACAACACAGTGCTGGCTGAGGTTAAGGAGAGCACAGTGGTATCAAATGTTTAGGACAGCAGATTGGTGGCGAATATTAAAGTCTGCACAGTGGTGGCAGAGGTTGAGGACTACACAGTGGTAGCAGAGTTTAAGGGCAGCACAATGGTGACAGAGCTTAACGACAGCACAGTCGTATCAGAGGTTAAGAACCAAACAGTGGTGGCACAGATTAAGGACTGCATAGTGATAGCAGAGGTTAAGGACAACACAGTGGTGGCAGTGGTCAAGGACAGCACATTGGTAGCAGAGTTTAAGGACTTAACAGTGATGGCAGAGGCTAAGAGCAGCACATTGGCGGCAGAGGTTAGAGACTGCACAGTGGTTGCAAAGGTTAAGGACAGCATAGTAGTGTCAGAAGTTAAAAACAGCAAATTCCAAGGAGAAGCTAAGGACTGCAGAGTGGTAGAAAAGATTAAGAGCAACACAGTGGTATTAGATTTTAAGAACCGTGCAATGGTGGCAGAGATTAATATCTGCATATTGGTGGCAGAGGTTAAGGATAGAACATTGGTGGCAGGGTTTAAGGGCTGCACAGTGGTAGCAGAGGTTAAGGACAGCAGAGGGGTGGCAAAGGTTAAGGACAGCACAGTGGTACCAGAGGTTACGGAGTGCACGATGGTTACATAGATTAAAGACTGCTGAGGTCAAGGACAGCGCAGTTGTGGCACAATTTAAGAACTACACATAAAGGTGGCAAATGCTAATGACTGCACAGTGGTAGCAAAGGTTAAGGAAAGTTCAGTGGTGGTAGATGTTAAAGACAATAGAGTGGTGGCAATGGTTAATGACTGCACAGTGATGACAGAAGTTAAGGACAGCATAGTGGTAGCAGAGGTTATGAAATGCAATGTAGTGGCAGAGGATAAGGACAGCACAGCGGTGGCAGAGGTTAAGCACAACACATTGGTGGCAGAGGTAACGAACTGTTCATTGTTGGCAAAGGTTAAGGACTGCACAGTGGTGCTAGAGATTAATGTCTGCATGCTGGTGGCAGCGGTTAAGGACAGTGCAGTAATTTCAAAGGGTAAGGACCGTACAGTGGTGGCAGAGATTAAGAAATGCACAATTATGGCAGAGGTTAAGGACAGAACAGTGGTGGCAGGGGTTAAGAATTGCACAATGGTAGCAGAGGGTAAGGACGGCAGAGTGGTGGCAGAGGTTAAAGACAGCACAATGGTGGGAGAGGTTAAGGACTGCACAGTAGTGGCAGAGGCTAAAGACAGCACAGTGGTAGAAAAGGTTAAGGACTGCACAGTTGTGGTAGAGGTTAAGGAAAGCACAGTGGTAACAGAGGCTACGTACAGGACAGTTGTTGCAGAGGATAAAGAGAGCACAGAGGTGGAAGAGGTTAAGGACAGTACAGTGATGGCGGAGGTTAAGATCAGCACTGTGGCAGCAAAGGTTAAGGACAGCACAGTGGTGTCAGAAATTACGGGCAGCACAGTGATAGCAGAGGTTGAGGAGTGCACAGTGGTAGCAGTGGTTATGGACTTCATACTGGTGGCAGAGGTTAAGGACTGCACAATGATAGCAGAGGATAAGGACTGCATAATGGTAGAAGAGGTTAAGACACCACAGTGGTGGAAGATATTAAGGACTGTGCACTATAGTGGCAGAGATTACGAACTGCACAGTGATGGCAGAGGTTAAGGACTGCACAGTGGTGGCAGTAGTTAAGGACTGCACAGTTTTTGCAGAGGTCAAGGACAGCAAAGTGTTGGCTGAGGTTAAGGAATGCACAGTGGTGTCATATGTTAAGAACCTGTCAGTGGTAAGAGGTTTTAAGGACTGCACAGTGTTGGTAGAAGTTAAAGACAGCACAGTGGTGTCAAAATTTAAGGACTGCATAATGTTGGCAGAGGTTAAAGACAGCACAATGATCGGAGAGGCCAAGGACAGCACTGTTTTAGCAAAGGTTAAGGACAGCACAGTCAATCAGATTAAGGTGGCACAAATTAAGGACTGCACAGTGATAGAGAGGTTAAGGACACCACAGTGGTGACAGTGGTCAAGGACAGCACAGTGGTAGCAGAGGTTAAGGACTGGATAGTGGTAACAGAGGTTAAGGACTAAACGGTGATGGCAGAGGTTAAAGGCAGCACACTGGTGGCAGAGGTTATGGACTGCATTACGGTGGCATTGGTTTGGGACAGCACAGTGATGGTAGAGGTTAAAGACAGCACAGTGGTGGCAAAGGATAAGGACCGAACAGTGGTCCTGGAGATTAAGGACTGCACAGTTGTGGCAGCGGTTAAGGACAGCACAGTGATATCAGAGGTTAAGGACCGCACAGTGGTGGCAGAGATTAGGGACTGCACAGTTTTGGCAGAGGTTATGGACAAAACAGTGGTAGCAGGAGTTATAGACTGCACAATGGTAGCAGAGGGTAAGGACAACAGCTGTAGTGGTGGCAGAGATTAAAGACAACACAATGATAGGAGAGGTTAAGGAATGCACAGAGGTGGCGGAGGTAAAGGACAACACAGTGGTAGCAAAGGTTAAAGACAACACTTGGGTGGCATAGGCTATGGACTGAACAGTGATAGCAGAGGTTAAGAACTGCACAGTGGTGGCAGAGGTTAAGAACTACACAGTGGTGGCAGAGGTTAAGGACATCACAGTAATAGCAGACATTAAGGAGAGCACGCTGTGTCAGAGATTAAGGACAGCACAGTGGGATCAGAAGTTAAGAACGGCTCATTGGTGAAAGAGGTTAAGGAGAGCACAGTGGTAGCAAACGTTAAAGACAGCACAGTGGTAAAAAACGTTAAGGACAGCACAGTGGTTGCAGATTTTATGGACTGCACAGTGGTGGCAGAGATTAAGGACTGCACACTGTTGGCAGAGGTTAAGGATCAAACAGTGATGGCAGAGGTTAAATACAGCACAGTGGAGGCAGAGGTTAAGGACTTCTTTCAGTGGTGGCAGATTTTAAGGTTTGCACAATGGTGGCAGAGGTTAAGGACTGCACAATGGTAGCAGTGGGTAAGGATAGCACTTGGATGGCATCGGTTATGGACAAAACAGTGATAGGAGAGGTTCAGGTCTGCAGAGTGGTAGCAGAGGTTAAGGACTACACAGCGGTGGCAAAGGTTAAGGACAGCACAGTGGTGTCCGAAGTTAAGGACTACACATTGGTAAGAAAGGTTAAGGACAGCACAGTGGTAGTAGAGGTTAAGGACAGCTCATCGGTAACAAAGGCTATGGACAGCACAGTGGTAGCATATTTTAAGGACTGCACAGTGGTGGTAGAGATTAAGGGCTGCACAGTGGTGGAAAAGGTTAACGACTGCACAGTAGTAGCAGAGGTGAAGGACAGCACAATTGTGTCAGAGGTTAGGGACAGCACAGTGGTGGCAAGGGTTAAGAACTGCACAGTGTTGGCAGATTTTAAGGAATGCATAGTGATGACAGATGTTAAAGTCAACCCAGTGGTGGCAGAGGTCAAGGACAGCAAAGTGTTGGCAGAGGAAAAGGACAGAACAGTGGTTGAAGAGGTTAAGGACAGCACAGTGGTGGCAGAAGTTAAGGACTGCACAGTGTTGGCAGAGGTCAAGGACAGCACAGTGCTGGCTGAGGGTAAGGACAGCACAGAGGTATCAAAGGTTTAGGACAGCAGAGTGGTAGCAGATATTAAGGTCTGCACAGTGGTGGCAGAGGTTAAGGACTGCGCAGTGGTGGCAGAGATTAAGGACAGCACAATGAGGTCAGAAGTTAAGTACTGCTTAGTAGTAAGAGATTTAAAGTACTTAACAGTGTTGGCAGAGGTTAAGGACAGCACAGTGGTAGCAAAGTTTAAGAACTGAATAGTGGTAAGAGGTTAAGGATAGCACAGTGGTGGAAGAGGTTAAGGACTGCGCAGAGTGATGTTAGAGGTTAAGACTGCGCATAGTGGTGGCAGAGGTTAAGGGCTGCACAATGGTATCAGAGGTTAATAACAACACAATGGTAGCAGGGGTTAAGGTCTGCACAATGATTACAGAGGCTAAGGACTGCATACTGGTGGCAGAGATTAGAGACATCACAGCGCTGACAGGTGGCTAAGGGCTGCGCATAGTGGTGGCAGAGGTTAAGGACTGCAGAATGGTACCAGAGGTTGAGGACAGTACAGTAGTGGCATTAAAAAAGGACAGCAAAGTGGTGACAAAGGTTAAGGACAGCATTGTGTGGTAGCAGAGGTTAAGGACAGTACTTGGCTGGCATATGTTATGGACTGAACAGTGATAGTAGAGGCTAAGGACTGCACAGTGGTGGCATAAGTTAAAGACTACACAGTGGTGGCAGAGGTTAAGAACAACACAGTGATAGCAGATTTTAGGATAGAACATTGGTGTCACAGGTTAAGGACAGCACAGTGGTGCCAGAAGTTATGAATTGCACATTGGTGAGAGAGGTTAAGGAGAGCACAGTGGTAGCAAACGTTAAAGACAGCACAGTGGTAGCAAACGTTAAAGACAGCACAGTCGTAGCTGATTTTAAGGACTGCACAGTGGTGGCAAAGATTAAGGACTGCATACTGTTGGCAGAGGATATGGATTAAAAAAAGTGATGGCAGAGGTTAAAGACAGCAGAGTGGTCGCAGAGGTTAAGGATTTCTTACAGTGATGGCAGATTTTAAGGTTTGCACAGTGGTGACAGATGTTAAGGACTGCAGTAGAATGGTTGCAGAGGATATGGACAGAACAGTGATGGCAGGGGTTATGGACTGCATAATGGTAGCAGAGAGCAAAGACAGCACTTCGATAGCATAGGTTATGGACTGAACAGTGATAGGAGAGGTTCAGGACTGCAGAGTGGAGCAGAGGTAAAGGACTACACAGTGGTGGCAAAGGTTAAGGACAGCACAGTGGTGTCAGAAGTTAAGGACTGCACATTGGCGAGAGAGCTTAAGGACAGCACATCGGCAGCAGAGGGTAAGGACAGCACAGTGGTGGCAGGGGTTAAGGACTGCACATTGGTGGTAGAGATTAAGGGCTTCACGGTGGTGGCAGAGATTAACGACGGCACAGTGGTAGCAAAGGTTAAAGACAGCACAATGGTGTCACAGGTTAAGGACAGCACAGTTGTGGCAGGGGTTAAGGACTGCACAGTGGTGGCAGATGTTAAAGACAAATCAGTGGATGCAGTGGTCAAGGAAAGCAGAGTGTTGGCAGAGGATAAGGAAAACACAGCGATTGAAGACGTTAAGGACAGAACAGTGGTGGCAGAAGTTAAGGACTTCACAGTGTTGGCAGAGGTCAAGAACAGCACAAGGTTGGCTGAGGTGAAGGACAGAACAGTGGTATCAAAGGTTTAGGATAGCAGAGTGGTGGAAGATATTAAGGTCTGCACAGTGATGGCAGAGGTTATGGACTGCACAGTGGTAGCATAGGCTAAGGACAGCACAATGGTGTCAGAGGTGAAGGGCTGCTCATTGGTAGGAGATTTTATGGAATGCACAGTCTTGGCAGAGGCTAAGGCCAGCCCAGTGGTGGCAGAGTTTAAGGACAGCACAGTGGTGTCAAAATCTAGGGACTGCACAATGGAGGCAGAGGCTAAAGACAGCACAGTGGTCGGAGAGGCTAAGGACAGCACTGTTTTACCAAAGGTTAAGGACAGCACAGTCGTATCAGAGGCTAAGAACCGCGCAGTGGTGACACAGATTATGGACTGCACAGTGATAGCAGAGGTTAAGGACACCACAGTGGTGGCAGTGGTCAAGGACAGCACAGTGGTAACAGAGGTTAAGCACTGCACAGTGGTAGAAGAGGTTAAGGACAAAGCAGTGATGGCAGAGGTTAATGGCAGCACATTGGCGGTAGAGGATAGGAGCTGCACAGTGGCTGCAGAGGTTAAGGACAGCACAGTGGTGTCAGTAGTTAAACACAGTACATTCCAGGGAGAAGTTAAGGACAGCACAGTGGTAGCAAAGGTAAAGGACAACACAGTGGTATTAGATTTTAAGAAACGCACAGTAGTGGCAGAGATTAAGGACTGCACATTGGTGGCAGAGGTTAAGGACAGAACAGTGGTGGCAGGGTTTAAGGACTGCACAGTGGTAGCAGAGGTTAAGGACAGCAGATGGGTAGCAAAGGCTAAGGACAGCAGTGGGGTGGCAGAGGTTAAGGACCTCACAGTGGTATCAGAGGTTAAGGACCGCACAGTGGTGGCAGAAAATATGGCTGCACACTGGTGGCAGAAATTAAGGACTGCTCCATGGCAGCAGACGTTAAGGACAGCACAGTGGTGGCAGAGGGTAAGGAATGAATACAGTGGTAGCAGGAATAAAGCGCTGCCCAGTGGTGACAGAGGTTATAAACCACACAGTGGTGCCAGAGATTAAGGATTGCTCAGTGGTGACAGAGGTTAAGGAAAGCACAGTGCTAACAGAGATGACGGACAGCACAGTCGTGTCAGAAGTTAAGGACAGCACATTGGTTTCAGAGGTAGATTACCCAGTGGTGGCAGATGTTAAGGACAGCATAGTGGTAGCAGAGGTTAAGGACAAGACAGTGGAGTCAGAGGTTGAGGACTGCGTACAGTGGTAGCAGACTCTAAGGACAGCACACTGGTAGCAGAGACTATGGTCTACAGAGTGGTGGCAGGGGTTAAGGACAGCACAGTGGTAGCAGTGGAAAAGGACTGCACAGTAGTTGCAGAGGTTAAAGACAGTAAAGAGGTAGCAGAGGTTAAGGACTGCACATTGGTAGCAGAAGTTAAGGAATGCACAATGATGGCAGAGGTTAAGGACAGCACAATGATAACAGATGTTATGGACTGCACAGAGGTAGCAGAGGTTAAGGAGAGCAGAGAGGTAGCAAAGGTTAACGAGTGCACTCTGGAAGCAGAGGTTAAGGACAGCGCAGTGGTATCAAAGGTTTAGGACAGCAGAGTGGTGGCAGATATCAGGGTCTGCACAGTGGTGGCATAGGTTAAGGACTGCAGAGTGGGGGCAGTGGTTAAGGAGAGTACAGCGGTGGCAGAGGTTAAGAACAGTATAGTGGTGGCAGAGGTTAAGGACTGCAAGGTTGTGGCAGAGGTTAAGGACAGCGCTGTGGTGTCATAATTAAGAACTGCACATTGGTCAGGTAGGTTAAGGACAGCACAGTGGTAGCAAACGTTAAAGGCAACACAGTGATAACAAACATTAAGGACAGCATAGTGGTAGCAAATTTTAAGGACTACACTGTGCTGCCAGAGATTAAGGTTTGCACACTGTTGGCAGAGGTTAAGGATTAAACAATGATGGCAGAGGTAAAGACAGCACAGCGGTGGCAAAGGTTAAGGACTTCTTACGGTGGTAGCAGATTTTAAGGTTTACACAGTGGTGGCAGAGGTTTTGGATTGTAGAGTGGTTGCAAAGAATATTGACCGAACAGTTATGGCAGGGGTTGAGGACTCAACAATGGTAGCAGAGAGTAAGGACAGCACTTGGGTGGCACAGGCTATGGACTGAACAATGATAGCAGAGGTTCAGGACTGCAGAGTGGGAGCAAAAGTTAAGGACTACACAGTGGTGGCAAAGGTTAAGGACAGCACAATGGTGTCAGAAGTTAAGGACTGTACATTGGTAAGAGAGGTTAAGAACAGCACAGTGGTGCGAGGTAAAGGAACAACAAAATAGTGTCAGAGGTTAAGGACAGCACACTGGTGGCAGGGGTTAAGGACTGCACAGTGGTGGCAGATTTTGAGGAATGCATAGAGGTGGCAGATGTTAAAGACAACACAGTGCTTGCAGAGTTCAGTATTGGCAAAGGATAAGGACAACACAGTGGTTGAAGAGGTTAAGAACAGCACAGTGGTGGCAGAAGTTAAGGACTGCACAGTGTTGGCAGAGGTCAAAGACAGCACAGTGATGGCTGAGGTTAAGAACAGCACAGTTGAATCAAAGGTTTAGGACAGCAGAGTGGTGGCAGGTATTAAGGTCTGCACAGTGGTAGCAGAGGTTAAGGACTGCACGGTGGTAGCAGAGGTTAAGGACAGCACAATGGTCTCAGAAGTTAAGGACTACTCAGTGGTAGGAGATTTTAAGGAATGCACAGTGTTGGCAGAGGTTAAAGACAGCGCATTGGTGACAGAGTTTAAGGACTGCACAGTGGTAACAGAGGTTAAGGACAGCACGGTGGTGTCAGAATTTAAGGACTGCACAATGGTGGCAGAGGTTTAAGACAGCACAGTGGTCGGAGAGGCTAAGGACAGCACTGCTTTACTAAAGGTTGAGGACAGCACAGTCGTATCAGAGGTTAAGAACCGCACAGTGGTGGAACAGATTAAAGACTGCACAGTGATAGCAGAGGTTAAGGACACCACAGTGGTGGCATTGGTCAAGGACAGCACAGTGGTAGCAGAGGTTAAGGACTGCAACGTGGTAGCAGAGGTTAAGGAATAAACAGTGACGGCAGAGGTTAAGGGCAGCACAATGGCGGCAGAGGTTAGGGACTACACACTGGTTGCATTGTTTAAGGACAGGACAGTGGTGTCGGAAGTTAAAGACAGCACATTCCTGGGAAAAGCTAAGGACTGCACATTGGTAGCAAAAGTTAAGGACAACCCAGTGGCATTACATTTTAAGAACCGCACAGTGGTGCCAGAGATTAAGGGCTGCACATTGGTGGCAGAGGTTAAGGATAAAACAGTGGTGGTAGGGTTTAAGGACTGCACAGTGGTAGCAGAGATTTAGGACAGCAAAGGGTGTGGCAAAGGTTTAGGACAGCAGAGGGATGGCAGCAGTTAAGGACTGCACGATGGTAACAGAGGTTAAGGAAAGTTCAGTGGTGGCAGATGTTAAAGAGAGTATAGTGGTGGCAAAAATTAAGGACTGCACAGCGGGGACAGATGTTAAGAACAGCACATTGGTAGCAGAGGTTATGAACTGCAATGTGGTAGCCGAGGTTTAGGACGGCACAGCGGTGTCAGAGGTTAAACACAGCACAGTGGTAGGAGAGGTTAAGGACTGCACAGTAGTGCTAGAGATTAAGGTCTGCACACTTGTGGCAGTGGTTAAGGATAGTAAAGTAATTTCATAAGGTAAGGAACCGCACTGTGGTGGCAGAGATTAAGGACTGCAAAATTGCGGCGCAGGTTATGGATAAAACAGTGGTGGCAGGGTTGAAGGACATCACAATGGCAGCAGAGAGTAAGGACAGCAAAGATTAAAGACAGCACAATGGTGGGATAGGTTAAGGATTGCACAGTGGTAGCAGAGGTAAGAGACGGCATAGTGGTAGCAGAGGGTAAGGAGTTCACGATGGTTACAGAGATTAAGGACTGCACAGTGGTGGCAGACTGTAAGGACAGCACAGTGGTGGCATAGGTTAAGGACAACACAGTGGTAGCAGAGGATAAAGAGTGCGCGATGGTTACAGATATTAAGGACTGCACACTGGCAGAGGTTAAGGACAGCACAGGGGTGACAGAGTTTAAGGGCTGCGCATATTGGTAGCAGATGTTAAGGACTGCACAAATGGTAGCAGTGGTTAAGGAGAATACAGTGGTGGCAGAGGTTAAGAACAGCATAGTGTTGGCAAATGTTAAGGACTGCAAAGTGGTGACAGACGATAAAGACAGGACAGTGGTGTCAGAAGTTAAGAAGTGCACAATAGTGTGAGAGGTTAAGGACAGCACAGTGGTAGCAGAGGCTAAGGAGAGCACATCGGAAGCAGAGGCTAAGGACAGCACACTGGTAGCAGATTTTAAGGACTGCACAGTGGTGACAGAGATTAAGAACTGCATAGTGGTGGCACAGGTTAACGACTGCACAGTGGTAGCAGAGGTAAAGAAGTGCACAATGGTGTCAGAGGTTAAGGTCTGCACAGTGGTGGCAGGAGTTTAGGACTGCACAGTGGTGACAGATTTTAAGGAATGCATAGTGGTGGCAGATGTTAACGACAACACAGTGCTTAGCGGAGGTCAAGGACAGCACAGTGTTGGCAGAGGATAAGGACAACACAGTGGTTGAAAAGGTTAAGGGCAGCACATTGGCGGCAGAGGTTAGGGACTGCACAGTGGTTGCAAAACTTAAGGACAACACAGCGGTATTAGATTTTAAGAACACACAGTGGTGGCAGAGATAAAGGACTGCACATTGGTGGCAGAGGTTATTGATAGAACAGTGGTCGCAGGGTCTAAGGACTGCACAGTAAGAGCAGTGGTTAAGGACACCAGAGGGATGGCAAAGGTTAAGGACAGCAGAGGGGTGGCATAGGTTAAGGACAGCACAGTGGTACTAGAGGTTAAGGAGCGCACGATGGTTACAGAGATTAAGGACTGCAGAGGTCAAGGACAGCGCAGTCGTGGCAAAGTTTAAGGACTGAGCATAACGATGGCAGATACTAATGACTGCACATTGGTAGCAGAGGTTAATGAATGTTCAACGGTGACAGATGTTAAAGACAGTATAGTGGTGAAAGAAGATTAAGGACTGCACAGTGGTGACAAACGTTAAGGATAGCACAGTGGTTGCAGAGGTTATGAACTGCAGTGTGGTGGCACAGGTTTAGGACAGCACAGCGGTGGCAGAGGTTAAGCACACCACGGTGGTAGCAGAGGTTACGGACTGCTCAGTGGTGGCGGAGGTGAAGGACTACACAGTTGTGCTAGAGATGAAGGTCTGCACATTGGTGGCATCGGTTAAGGACAGTAAAGTAGTTTCAGAGAGTAAGGACCGCACAGTGGTGGCAGAGATTAAGGATTGCACAATTGTGGCAGAGGTTATGGACAAAACAGTGGTGGCAGGGGTTAAGGACTGCACAATGGTGGAAGAGGTTAAGGAATGCACAGTGGTGGCCGAGGTTAAAGACAGCATAGTGGTGGAAAAGGTTAAGGACTGCATAGTTGTGGGAGAGGTTAATGAAAGCACATTGGTGTCAAAGGTCAAATACAGCACAGTGGTTGCAAAGATTAAAGACAACATAGTGATGGCAGATGTTAAGGACTGCGCAGAGTGGTGGCACAGGTTAAGAACTGCACAATGGTAACAGAGTCTCAGGAGAGGTCAGTGGTGGCAGATGTTAAGGACAGCATAGTGTTGGCAGAGTTTAAGGACTACACAGTGGTGGCAAAGGTTAAGGACAGCACAGTGGTGTCCGAAGTTAAGGATTGCACATTGATGAGAGAGGTTAAGGACAGTACAGTGGTAGCAGAGGCTAAGGACAGTGCATCGGAAGCAGAGGCTAAGGACAGCACATTGGTAGTAGATTTTAAGGACTGCACAGTGGTGAGAGAGATTAAGAGCTGCACAGTGGTGGCGCAGGTTAACGACTGCACAGTGGTAGCAGAGGTAAAGGACTGCACAATGGTGTCAGAAGTTAAGGAGAGAACAGTGATGGCAGGGGTTCAGGACTGCTTAGTGTTGGCAGATTTTAAGGAATGCATAGTTCTAGCAGATGTTAAAGACAACACAGTGCTTGCAGAGGCCAAGGACAGCTCAATGTTGGCAGAGGATAGGGACAACACAGTGGTGGAAAAGCCTTAGGACAGCACAGTGGTGGCAGAAGTTAAGTACTGCATATTGCTGGCAAAAGTCAAGGACAGCACAGTGTTGGCTGAGGTTAAGGACAGCACAGTGGTATCAAAGGTTTAGTACAGCAGAGCGGTGGCAAATATTAAGGTCTGGACAGTGGTGGCAGAGGTTAAGGACTGCACAGTGGAAGTAGATGTTAAGGACAGAACAATAGTATCAGAGGTTAAGGACTACTTAGTGGCAGAAGATTTTGAGGAATGCACAGTGTTGGCAGAGGTTAAGGACAGCACAGTGGTGGCAGAGTTTAAGGATTACACAGTAGTAAGAGAGGTTAAGAACAGCACAATAGTGTTAGAATTTAAGGACTGCACGATGGTGGCAGAGGATAAAGACAGCACAGTGGTCGGAAAGGCTAAGGACAGCACTGTTTTAGCAAAGGTTAAGAACAGCATAGTCGTATCATATAAAAGGTTAAGAACCGCAGAGTGGTGGCACAGATCAAGGATTGCACAATGATAGCAGAGGTTAAGGACACCACAGTGGTGGCAGTGGTCTAGGACAGTACATTGGTAGCAGAGGTTAAGGACTACAGAATGGTAGCAGAGATTAAGGACTAAACAGTGATGGCAGAGGTTAAGGGCAGCATATTGGCGGCAGAGGTTAGGGACTGCTCGGTGGTTGCAGAGGTCAAGGACAGCACAGCGGTGTAATAAGTTAAAGACAGCACATTCCTGGGAGAAACTAAGGACAGCACAGTGGTGCCAAAGTTAAGGACGATACAGTGGTATTAGATTTTAAGAACACACAGTGGTGGTAGAGATCAAGGACTGCTCATTGGTGGCAGAGGTTAAGGATAGAACAGTGGTGGCAGGGTTTAAGGAGTGCACAGTGGTAGCGAAGGTTGACAGCAGTGGGGTGACAAAGGTTAAGAACAGCAGAGGGGTGGCATAGGTTAAGAACACAAGAGTGGTACCAGAGGTTAAGGAGTGCACGATGGTTACAGGGATTAACGACTGCAGAGGTCAAGGACAGCGCAGTCGTGGCAGAGTTTAAGGACTGCGCATAACGGTGACAGATGCTAAAGACTGCACAATGGTAACGGAGATTAAGGAAATTTCAGTGGTAACAGATGTTAAAGTCAGTATAGTGGTGGCAAAGGTTATGGACTGCACAGTGGTGACAGACGTTAAAGACAGCACAGTGGTAGCAGAGATTATGAAATGCAATGTGGTGGCACAGGTTTAGGACAGCACAGCGGTGGCAGAGGCTAAACACAGCACATCAGTAGCAGACGTTACAGACTGCTCAGTGGTGGCAGAGGTTAAGGGCTGCACAGTGGTGCTAGAGATTAAGGTCTGCACACTGGTGGCAGCGATTAAGGACAGTACAGTAATTTCAGAGAGCAAGGACCGCACAGTGGTGCCAGAGATTAAGGACTGCACAATTGTGGCAGAGGTTATGGGCAAAACATTATTGGCAGGGGTTAAAGACTGCACAGTGATAGCAGAGAGTAAGGACAGCAGAGTGGTGGCAGAGGTTAAAGACAGAACAATGGTGGGCAAGGTTAAGGACTGCACAGTGGTGGTAAAGGTTAAAGACAGCATAGTGGTGGTAAAGGCTAAGGAAAGTACGATGGTACCAGAGGTTAAGGAGAGCATAATGGTGTCAGAAGCTAATTACAGCACAGTGGTTGCAAAGGTTAAAGACAACATAGTGGTGGCAGATGTTAAGGACTGCGCAGAGTGATGGCACAGGTTAAGGACTGCACAAAGGTAGCAGAGTTTAAGTTCAGTGGTCGCAGATATTAAGGATAGCATAGAGATGGTAGAGATTAATCACTTCATAGTGGTGGCAAAGGTTAAGGACAGCACAGCAGTGTCAGAAGTTAAGGACTGCACTTTGGTGAGAGAGGTTGTATACAGCACAGTGGTAGCAGAGGTTAAGGACAGCACATCGGTAGCAGAGGCTAAAGACAGCACACTGGTAGCACATTTTGAGGACTGCACAGTGGTGGCAGAGATTACGGGTTGCACAGTGATGACAGATGTTAACGACTTCATAGTGGTAGCAGAGGTAAAGGACTGCACAATGGTGTCAGAGGTTAACGACAGCACAGTGGTAGCAGGGGTTAAGGAGTGCACAGTGGTGGCAGATTTTAAGTGATGGCAGGTGTTAAATACAACAGAGTGCATGCAGAGGTCAAGGACAGCACAGTGTTGCAAGAGGATAAGAACAACACAGTGGCTGAAGAGGTTAAGGACAGCACAGTGGTGGCAAAAGTTAAAGACTGCTCAGTGTTGGCAGAGGTCAAGTGCAGCAGAGTGTTGGCGGAAGTTGAGGAAAGCACAGAGGTATCAGAGGTTTAGGACAGGAGAGTGGTGGCAGATATTAAGGTCTGCACAGTGGTGGCAGAGGCTAAGGACAGCATAGTGGTAGCAGAGGTTAAAGAGTGCATGATGGTTACAGAGATTAAGGACTACAGAGGTCAAGGACAGCGCAGTCGTGGCAGAGTTTAAGGACTGCGCATAACGGTGGCAGATACTAATGACTGCACATCGGTAGCAGAGGTTAAGGAAAGTTCAGAGGCTGCAGATGTTAAAGACAGTATAGTAGTTGCAAGGTTATGGACTGCACAAGGATGACAGACGTTAAGGATAGCACAGTGGTAGCAGAGGTTATGAACTGCAGTGTGGTTGCAGAGGTTTAGGACAGCACAGCGGTGGTAGAGGTTAAGTACACCACAGCGGTGGTAGAGGTTAAGTACACTACAGTAGTAGCAGAGGTTGCGGACTGCTCAGTGGTGGCAGAGGTTAAGGGGTGCACAGTGCTGCTAAAGATTAAGGTCTGCACACTAGTGGCAGCGGTTAAGGATAGTAGAGTAATTTCAGAGAGCAAAGACCGCACATTGGTGGCACAGATTAAGGACTGCACAACTGTGGCAGAGGCTATGGACAAAACAATGGTGGTAGGGGTTAAGGACTACACAATGGTAGCAGAGGGTGAGGACAGCAGACTGGTGGCAGAAGTTAAAGACAGCACAATGGTGGGAGAGGTTAAGGACTGCAGAGTGGTAGCAGAGGTTAAAGACTGCACAGTTGTGGTAGAGGTTTGGGAAAGCACAATGGTGGCAGATATTAAAAAGAGCATAATGCTTTCAGAGGTTAAATTCAGCACAGTGGTTGCAGAGGTTAAAGACAACATAGTGGTTTCATATGTGAAGGACTGCGCAGAGTGGTGGCACAGACTAAGGACTGCACAATGGTAGAAGAGTTTAAAAAACTTCAGTGGTTGCAGATGTTGAGGACAGCATAATGATGGCAGAGGTTAAGGACTACACAGTGGTGGCAAAGGTTAAAGACAATACAGCGGTATCAAAAATTAAGGACTGCACATTGGTGAGAGAGGTTAAGGACAGAACAGTGGTAGCAGAGGTTAAGGACAGTATATTGGTAGCAGAGACTAAGGACAGCACACTGTTAGCAGATTCTAAGGACTGCACAGTGGTGGCAGAGATTAAGGCCTGCACAGTGTGACATAGATTAACGTCTTCACAGTGGTAGCAGATGCAGAGGACAGCACAATAGCGTCAGAGATTAAGGACAGCACAGTGGTGGCAGGGGATAAGAACTGCAAAGCGATGGCAGATTTTAAGGAATGCATACTTGTGGCAGATGTCAAAGACAACACAGTGGTTGCAGAGGTCAAGAAGAGCACAGTGGTGTCAGAAGTTAAAGACAGCACATTCCTGGGAGAAACTAAGGAAAGCACAGTGGTAGCAAAAGTTAAGGACAACACAGTGGTAGATTTTATGTGCCGCACAGTGGTGGTAGATATTAAGGCCTACACGTTGGTGGCAGAGGTTAAGGATAACATAGTGGTGGCAGGGTTTAAGGACTGCACAGTGGTAGCGAAGGTTAAGGACAGCAGAGGGGTGGCAAAGGTTAAGGACAGCAAAGGGATGGCATAGCTTAGGAACACCACAGTGGTACCAGAGGTTAAGAAGTGCACGATGATTACAGAGATTAAGGACTGCAGAGGTCAAGGACAGCGCAGTCGCAGCAGAGTTTAAGGACTGCGCATAACGGTGACTGCACAATGGTTGGAGAGGTTAAGGAAAGTTAAGTGGTGGCAGATGTTAAAGACAGTATAGCGATGACAAAGGTTATGGACTGCACAGTGGTGACAGACACGAAGGAAAGCACTGTGGTAGCAGAGGTTATGAACCTCAATGTGGTGGCAGAGGTTTAAGACAGCACAGCGGTGGCAGATGGTAAACACAGCACATTGGCAGCAGAGGTTACGGACTGTTCAGTGGTGGCAGAGGTTAAGAGCTGCACAGTGGTGCTAGCGATTAAGGTCTGCACACTGGTGGCAGCGGTTAAGGACAGTACAGCAATTTCAGAGAGTAAGGACCGCACAGTGGTGGCAGAGATTAAGGGCTGCACAATTGTGGCAGAGGTTATGGACAAAACATTGGTGGCAGGGGTTAAGGACTGCACAATGGTAGCAGAGGGTAAGGACAGCAGATTGGTGACAGAGGTTAAAGACAGCACAATGGTGGGAGAGATTAAGGACTGCACAATGGCGGCAGAGGTTAAAGACAGCATGATGGTGGAAAAGGGTAAGGACTGCACAGTGTGATAGAGGTTAAGGAAAGCACAATGGAGGCACAGATTAAGGAAAGCATAATGGTGGCAGAGGCTACATACAGCACAGTGGTTGCAAAGGTTAAAGACAACACAGTGGTGGCAGATGTTAAGGACTGTGCAGAGTGATGGCACAGGTTAAAGACTGCACAATGGTAGCAGAGTTTAAGAAAGTTCAGTGGTGGCAGATGTTAAAGACAGCATAGTGGTCGTAGAGGTTAATCATTGCATATTGGTGTCAAAGGTTAAGGACAGCAGAGTGGTGTCAGAAGTTAAGGACTGCACATTGGTGAGAGACGTTAAG
>JAUUDW010398681.1:0-12874 GCA_032361385.1 Panulirus guttatus
TTCACAACACACCAATGCTGAAGAGAAAACATATATGGACATTTTGACTAATGCCCTTTACTAATAGAAAAGCACAGTTCTGAGTGAGGTCCTCATCTGCCTTTTTCATATCCAACATTTCATATTACAGTACAAAATCAGAGCAGGGTAGTAGGTGTAGAACCTTTTCCAAATTCTGTAGTTCAATCAATGAATTTTTTAGGGTTAGATACCCATCAGCAATGATCAAAACTTTTGCAAAAGACTTTGTGATGGCTTAGTAACTACACATGAATAAGTTTATTTTCTGAACACTATCATAAAGGCAGCTTATTAAAAAATAAAAGGACTAAGGCTGTCTTTGATGACTGCAGTGACTTGGGTAAGTGTAATGAAGAGTAAGGGAACAAGAGATACTGGGGAACATAAAATTCTCAGGGGCAAGATTCCTTACATTTAAATGAATTTCATACAAGACAGAAAAGCATATCTGACATATAGGGTGCAGCATTTTGTGATAAATGCTGCACTATAATTATGCCATCATTACCATAAATTAAGAGAAAAAATTCTATGTAGGTCAATAGTGAACAGAGTTAGGTCTCAGTAAACTAACCTTCAGATATATCAAGGCAATTCAAATAGGACCTCATAAGGCTATTTATTTGTTTCTTCATTATGAATATTTTCCATGGCCTTATGTTATTCATGAATTATTTTCAAGTCAAATTGAACAAAATTTTAGTAAATTTTATAATCAGAAAATATACTGCAGTAAACCATATAAGATTTTTGTATAGTTTGTGGCTTTGGCAACATTTTAAGTAGGAGTGTAAAAATGGCTCATGACAGTGAACCTTTGGTGAAGGAAGGAGGCCAAATGGAGGATATTCCATTTTACAGCACAGTATTTCTCCCATGTTAATGATGACATGGGTGACTGGTGCCAGCCAGTCTGTTTGCTGCTCATGCTTATGAGCTGTTTATAAAACTTTGTGCATACAACAATTATTACCTCAAAAGCTACTAAATAAAACATCTTCCTTAAATAAGTTTTATATTTACTTTATGAGCTGCATTACTCTAACACAACATTTGGCATTAAATAAGTTAACACAGATGAATAAGTTCATTTCTTACAAATGTTTATGATAAGGATATTGTACATTAAGTAACAACAGGATGAGTCTTATATAGCATGTATTAAATGCACTCCTTGAGTATCAGATTGCTTGTCAAGTTATTATTAGTATTGTTGTAATAAAGAAAGTTGAACATGGCATACCTCACATCTTTTATGCCATCTTGCACTGTATTAGCAGGAATCTATCTGCTTTAAAAGTTTACTGTATTATGGGGCATCAAACAAAAAGGTGTGACCAGCTCTTTGTATATCACAGTAGAAAACACCTTGCCTGGTTTGGGTTTGAACTTGGTTACCATGGATTGTGAACGCAGTGTCACGCCATACACTATACAAAGTTTGAAATATGAGAAATAAACTTGGGCCTTTTAAAGCAACAATGAATTACCTTTTTTGTAAAAACTACCTGATCAAAAGTTTGAATATTTCATTCATAAAAAATGAAATCCATAATAATGGATTCTCAATTGATCAAACTTTGGTTTTTGATTTCTTAGAGTCACATATCAAGATATATTCTCATTTACCCTTTACTATCAGTAATGGATAAAAGCATTATTTAAAATTATCTTTTATGAATAATTTGATTTATAAACCGTGCAAGCAGAAAAAGTGACAGTTGGCTAATGAAAATGTTTGAAACCATGTGAAGAACTGATACTCAAGGCAGGGATGCCTGAGGAAAAATTTCATAACTGAAAAGACAAAGACATTGATAGTTACATTCACTAAAAATAAGATAACAGAGAAACTTTCTGACACTCTCATTAATATCATAACTTAGCTACACTGGACCCAAATACTAAACCTATGCTGAAGTTCAAATGTTTATGAATTACTTTACATATTGCCTCCTTAATCTGATATGATAACATGAAAGTTTGAAAGGTATGTAAATTATTTTTCTATCATTTCATAATATGGGTCATTGTCACTTCATAAAAGTAAAATATTACACTGGAATGATCAAAGCTAAAGAGCTTCATATATTTGAGTTTCACTTCAAGATTAATTGTTAAACTAAGTGAATGAAAGGAGTTTGGAAACTCTTCATTATAATTTATGAAACTGGACAGAAATTACAGAAAATAGAGCATGTTCACTGTAAGTCAATAATATATGATAAACATTCACAAGACATTTAGTTTGGGATAATGAAAAGTGTACACTGTTTAAACATAGTATTGTATGATTAGAGAATAAGTAAACAAAATAAAAAAGCTTCCAAAATACTAAGAATACAAAATATCATCAACAAAAACAAAGTACTTCAAGAGAGAAAAAGTGTTCCACTTGTCACATGCACTGACAAGTTCAGTCAAAGCACAGTACTCCAGAAAGTATTTAGGAGATATGCTCCTTCAACATTCCTTCATATACAGTGCACTGAGCTGTAGGATGTAATACTGAATAATGAAAGACTCCACAGAATTAATCATTGATAAATAATGTGAAGAATAATTTTTATCCTTGAAGTCATAAAGAAAATTCTTGGTGCATATTTGAGAAGATTCTCAGTTTTCATGCGAATGTTTCCATCAAGAAGAACAAGTTGAAGGTAATCTCACAAAAGCAGCACACTTTGTGCTTATGAATTTATACAATAAGACTAGTGATATTTACCTGTGTACCATAAATAATAAACAAATTATTCTACAGTGCATTTTCTTCAGCCCCAAACAGCTATCAGAAAGTTTTTGAGACCACTGCTACAGTGAATGACTCATCAAAGAATTCCTGACTAAGTATTAAAAGTATGACAGACCCAAGAATACTTCTTAGAATAATGTTAATGAGGTACCTATAACCATGCAGCAGCAACAGATCCAGAAAGTTGACTGTTTGGGCAGACAAATTTTTATTCAACTAGTGCACAATATTGATACAGTTATCTGATCTGCCACCTGGATAAGTTGCTGTGCACTGTACATTTCTGTTGACCTAGGGAATGATTTTTTAAGGACTAGTGACAGTGTATTTGTGGGAGCTTAATACTAAACAGCCTTGGACTAAAATCGTTATGAAAACATTTTGTGATATATTTTTGGATGAGAAAAGTAACCATACAATAAGCCAACGACAGTAAAAGTGTTCATTAGATTCCTTCTCAGATAACAGTGTAAAGTTTCCTGATATAAAGTTTATATTGATGGACCGATAAATTGTCAGAACAAGCAGTAAATCATTAAAGAATGGCAGATTTTATTGACAACTACATGTATGCACCAAATTAGTCATAGAGCAAAGCCTAGACTGCCCAAAAATTTCATAGATACTTCATTTTAATTCTCTAATCCATCAGGCTTTGCTCATTACACTTATTTTTAATACTCATCATTATCTATAACAATGAACCTATAAATATCAAAATCTGGTGTAACGGGTAATTGTTGATCTGCTGACGGTAACAACCTGGTTAAAATTTGGGAGACCTTGATAATTTACTGTCATAATCATCATGTATTAACAGAAAAAAAAAAAGTGCTGGCATGAGGGTGTTATGGCAGATGAAATGCAAGTTGGCATTTTGATATAACAGCAGATGATTTCTACAGGATATTCTTGGTATCAGCCAGCTGACAAGTAGTGTTCCCTGATAACCAGACCAAATCCAACACAGCTCCCTGGTGGAGATGATACACAGCATAGACCACCACCACATGCATGATGTGATGGGAATTGGCAAGCAGGTCCAGGCGACCTGGCACCCATTTTTCGGGTACACGAAGAGCTCCCACAAATCCACCAAGAACAGCTAAGAAATCCTGAAAATAAGCAATGACTCAGTTATCATCAAAAAACCACAGACTTAAATGGTATATATCTTTCTTCTAGGATTACTGTTCACTGGAAATGTTACTATATTTACTTTTATTGTCACTGAAATATTATTTTCATTACTATTGTCAGGATTATCAATATGATTATCACATAATAATAATAATAATAATAATAATAATAATAATAATGATAATTATAATAATAATAATAACAATAATAATAATGATAATTATAATAATAATAATAATAATAATAACAATGATAATAATAGTAATAATAAAAATAATAACAATAATAATAATAATGATTATCATTATTCTTATCTCCTTTTTTTCATACTTAATCGCTTTCTCCTGCATTAGCGTTCTAGAGCTAGGAACAAATGAAGAAAGGCTGCATCCACTCACATCCATTCTCTAATTGTGACGTGTAATGCACTGACACCACAGCTTCCTTTCCACAATTAGACCCCACAAACCTTTTGATGGCTTACCTAGGATGCTTCTCATGCCCTAGTTAAGCCTAATGACAGCACATTGAACCCAGCATACCACATCGTTCTAAATCACACAATTCTGTGCATGCCTCTCACCCTCCAGCATGTTCAGGTACTGATCGCTCAAAATCTTTTTCACTCCATCCTTCCATCCCCAATCTAGTCTCCCCATTCTCCTTGTTCCCTTCAATTCTGACACATATCTTTTTTGTCAACATTTAATAACTCATTCTCTCCATGTGTCCAAGCCATTTCAGCACAATGTCTTCAGCCCTCTCAACTACACTTTTTATTACCAAATAAACACCCCAACTAGCCTGTTCCTCAATCCTGCTAAACCTAATAACCTTGCTTATATTCACATGTACTCTCAATTTACTCCTTTTATACACTCTTCCAAACTCACTTACCAACTTATGCAGTTTTTCACTTAAATCTGCCACCAGTGCTGTATCAGCAGCAAACAACAAATGACTACTGCCCAGGCCCTTTCATCTCCTAAAGACCACATATTCACTCCTCTCCCCATGACTCTCACATTTATTGCCTCCCTTACCACCCCCATCCATAAACAAAATGAATAACCATAGTGATATCACACACCCTGCCAGGGTCCAATCTTCATTTAGAAACATTCACTCTCCTCTCCTCCAACTCATATACATGCCTTACACCCTTAATAAAAACTTCTCACTGCTTCTAGCAGCTTTCCTCCCACACTGTATATTCTTAAGGCCTTCCACAAGGAATCCCTTTCAACCCTATCATATGCTTTCTCCAGATCCATAAATGCCACATACAAATCTATGTGTTTCTCTAAATATTTTTCACACATATTCTTTAGAGCAATCATCTGATCCAAACATCCTCTACCACTTCTGAAATCACACTGCTCCTCCCCAACCTGCCCCCTCAATCAATATCCTTCTAAACAACATACAAAGTACACTCAACAAACTTATACTTCTGTAGCTTGATAGCTTGAATACTTGCATTTATCATAATCTGTTCTATTTTACATCTATGATGCCCATTCCCTTTGGGAACTCCCTCCAGGGGGTGGCCACAGTAAAAGTCTCCATAAATGCTGAACTCCACTACCGCTTTTTAGCTTTTAGTGCCTCACCCTTAGCAGACCACAGGAAGGGGACAACTCCAGTGCAGAGGTATCAAAGGCTTCTACCTATTGTTCCTATCAACTGCTTCTACCTTATGTGTCTACCTCGTAATCCTACCTAATGTTACAGCCCACTACTTCTCTTAATGCTCCCAACTAATGTTCCTACTCACTACTTCTACCAAATGTTTCTACCTAAAGCTCTTGTCTGACATTCCTACCTACTAACTCTGTTGCTCCTACCATTTTGCCAAAAGGCAGGGGAAATCTAGAGTTGCAAAGAATGAGTTATGTGAGTTAAGCATTGTCAAATGTTGTTTATCCTCCTTGCCTTTATATAATGGCACTCAATATGCATTCCACCAATCTTCAGGCACTTCATCATGATCAATACATACATTGAAAATCCTTAGAATTATAGAAAATTTGTATTTGCATAATTATTATTATCATTATTATTATTATTATCATTATTATCATTATTGCCATTATTATTATTGTTATTATCTTTATCATTATTATTATCATTATTATTAATATTATTATTATCATTATTATTATTATTGTTATTATTATTATTATTATTATTATCATCATCATCAATATTATCATTATACCCCTTATCATTATTATTATCATTATTATTATTATTATTATTATTATTATTATTATTATTATTATTATTATTATGAGTTTAAATATTTGCATTTCAATAAAGATTATACCACAATCATCATTGCACAGATAAGAGTTCAAAATCGATTGAATAGCGTTACAGAGTTAGAAACTTTATATCTTCCTTTGTATGAGGAAAACAGAATGATTTTACTATGTTTCTTGCACTTACTTTTCTTTTCAACCTGACCTGACCCATAGGATCAGGCCAAAGACTAGTGGTGTGAAGGATGGTGTACAGAGGAGAGTGTAAAAATGAGGGTATTGTAAGGATGAAGGAGGAATGCAAGATGGCCTTTGATTAAACCTTTGAGTGTTAGTGGTGTTCAGGGAGTCGTGAACATGATAGTTTAGATAGTTTAATGAAAATGAGTGTGGTAAAAATGTCCTTTGACCTGACCTATTAGTGAACATGATGGTAAATGATACTGCAGGGGGCAACATATGGGAGTCTCTCACAAATGCTGGTACTTCTAGTTCTTCATGCACTTACAAATACTTCCATTTGCATGTACCATAAATGCATAACAAAAAGTTGAAAAAAAAGCAGGTAGAATATGAAACAGCAGTTAAAGTGTTATAAACATGTGGAATCAACTAAATTTAGTTGCAGTAAATTCCGATAAAATTAGAAAAATTCAAAAGCTTACTGTGGAGAAATAAGATAGGACTCCTTAAGTGTAAAGGTCTCATAATTAGACATATGCATTCACACACTTAGACAAACAGGAACGCATTAATACATATACCAGTAATACACACATAAAATATGACCCATACACATGTCAGGGAAGCCTTTTCAATTTGGAGTAATGAATACTCCAACAAAGTAGAATCATGACCTCAATATGTTTTCTGTTAAGTCAAAATTATGAAACAAGTATGAAGTAACAGGAACAGTTACATATTCTTAAAAGAACTATGCAAAATGCTACAATAGTCAGAAAAATGAAATAATCCTTGAAAATGTAGTCATGAAGATGGGAAAGCAAAAGGTTATGGGACTAAACAGGAAAGACTATAAGCATCATATTAGGAGAAGCAAATTCTGAGAGTCATTCTGTAAAAGGAACCTAGGATTTGATAGCATGCCAGTCTTATCACCAGAACATCATGTAAGAAGTATTGCAAGGGAGGCAAACTGTATTGTTAAGCATCAAAATTGCCACCTAGTACAGTACTTACAAATAAACCCATTTGTTTAAAACATAACAAGTACAAGGAAGCTGAGTAAAAAATTGTCAGTTAGGGTATGAAACAAAACTCTAAAGAGACATAAACACGGAATCAGCTAAGTTTAGTAGCAATAAAAGCTGACAATATATAGGAAGGTGAGATATTTAAGAAGGTATGTATGAGGAAAATTCGACCCATGCTGGATGTACCTTGGCAGTCTGGTCTCCTTTCTTATCGAGTCATGTAAATGCTTTCAATGGTCAAAAGAATGCAAAATGAGTCCCACCAGAATTGAGTAGAAAGAGTTAGACAGAGATAATGGAAGTCCTTGATCTGCCTATCTAGAAGAAATAACTATGAAGGAATATGTGGAATAGGAAGTGAGTAAATGGGAAGGGCACTGAGAATATTCAAAAGCCTACTAGATAAAAATGCAAAGATAAGAGGTGGGGTTCTCATGTAGATAACAACAAAATTCCCCTGCCTTGTGTAGCAGTTAGCCTTAATGACTGTATTGCATGTAAGGACTGCCTGGGATCAAACTTGCATAGGTTCTAATCCTGGTTGTGGTAGCTGGTTCACAGTCCACCCAGCTCCTGGTTGTAGTGGCTGGTTCACAGTCCACCCAGCTGTTCATCCTCCCCAAGGGGCTGGTCAATAGAATGGGTACTTGGCATATGCTTTTTTTTTTGCCTTTTTTCTGTGTGTGCACATGTGTGTGTGTGTGTGTGTGTGTGTGTGTGCGTGTGGTGTGTGCGTGTGGTGTGTGTGTGTGCGTGTGTGTGCGTGTGTGTGTGTGTGCGTGTGTGTGTGTGTGTGTGTGTGTGTGTTTGTGTGTGTGTGTGTTTGCTTAAAAGTAAAGACATGGTACATATATACAAGGCTAAGAAGATGGGGGCAACATAAGTGTAAAACTCTCTCCATAAGACACAAATGGTAATCACATAGACACAAAGGGTAGGAAAGTTTAGAAGGAGCAGCATATCAACAGGTCATGAAGAGTGAAGGAGAGGAACATACACCCAGAGTGACACAAACAGAAGTACACAGGAGATTAAGTGAAGTGGTCAAAGGAATACTATGCACTCTTAGAGATAATACAATCAAGGAAACATATGGGCAATTTGATGGCTGGTTTTTATAAATACTAAGAATCAAGGACCAGTGCCTGCTAGCTAAAAAGAGAGATTATAAAGAAAGTTGGAGACACATAGGTTCACACTTCTACACTGAGGGATCTAGTTGAAAATTAGGTGGCATAATAATTTGAAATATCAGTAAAGCAGGAAGTTGGCAGATATAAATCATTGATTATTTTTGGCTTCATGGAAGATCATACGCCAGATAAGATTAAGGGAAAAAAAGGAAGAAAAATGTATTGGAAGATTGCTGAAGGTTATGGGACTAACAGATGTGATTTCCATGATAAAGGAAAGGAGAAGAATTGGTGGTTATAACCAAGACATAAGGAGCTGACCTCATAAGGTAATGTCTGACTTAGTCATCAAGCTAGAAAGTACTTACAAAAGCTAAGAATCTTAAAGGCATGGTGGAATTCAGTGGGATATTCATCAAGTGTGACAATTCAGAGAAGAGAGGGAAAAAAGCAGAGTACAGTCAGAAGATCAAAACCTGGAGATGCCACATATGGCTGAGGGTTGGAGAAGCCCTGCTAGAACTGCAGACAGGGTAGGAATGTTGATAGATGGTAATGTGAGACTGAAAGTAGTGTATTCAAATACTGATGGATTAATAGTAAAGAGCTGTAATTCAAGGATAGTATGATATAAACAAAAGTGAATGTGATATTATTGGAGTCATAGAAGCTAAGCTTACTAAAGAGATAAATTCTCACTATTCTGCCCAAAGGGGTACAATGTAACAAGAAAGGAGAGAGAAGGCAAAGAAGGGGAAGGATTATTTTTCTTAATAAAAGATAGCCTGAAGTTCATGAAATAGTAGATGGCCCATTCATACAATGCATAATGATAATAATATCTGTTGGGAAAAAGAGCATAATGGTCTTATCATTATATAATTCTCCAAAGAATTGAAATGAATAAATATACAATGATAACAATAAAGAAAAAATAAGGATGATTCATGAAGCAATCAAACACTTCATAGGGATGGCAAAGTACTAATAATGAGGAGTTTCATTTATAAAGAGATAGACTGGGGAAATTTGGATTCTCATGATGATAGGGAGTCATGGAGATACAAGTTTTTTGAGTGTACACGAGAAAATTACTTGTACCAACATCATGAATTATACTAGGATAGGAGGATCTGATACACCATCACTGCAAAGTCCTATCTTCACACATATTAGCAAGGATAATGAGAATGGTATTTATGATGCACAAGCTGGAAGAAGTGAACATGAAATGCTCAAGTTTGAATGTATGATAAAAGAGGTCATTAAAAGAGCAAAGGTAAAACAGGACATAAAGAAGAGATATAATTGCAGAAACCGCACAAACAACAATAATTTCTTCAGTAATGTAGATTCGAAAATGGAGTTCAGTAGCCAGGAACCAGGGCTTTGGGGTGAGAGGTTCTATGAAATTTATGTTGAAGGAGTAGAGGCATAGATACCTTATGCCTCAAATACAGAGGGAATGAGGAAGGAATAGTTTAATATAAGATGTCATAAAGCAAAGAAGCTTTGAGATGTGCAGTGACAAAGATATGGATGGAACTCCAGCCAGCCAGCATTTGTAAGATTTAAGAGAACATGGAACAAGTATAGCCGAATAAGAAATGAGGCACAAAAAAACTTTGAGAAGAGTATTGAGGACAAGGCAGGTGAAAACTAAACACTTTTCCATAAATTCATTTGGAGTCAGTTGTCAGTTTAGGAGCAGCTAATCAAGCTAAGGGATTCAAACGGAAAAATTGTTGAATATGGTATAAGGATACATGAGAAACTGAATAACAAGTTCAAAGCTGTTTTCACAGTGGAAGGCATTGTAGCCCAACATTCGTGAGGTGGAATGGGGAGGAGGTTTTGGAAATAATTCAGAGATATCTAGAAAGGATATTAAAAGAACACTAAATGAACTCAAACCATACATGGCTCATGGTCTTGGTGAAATTTCACCATATGTGCTAAAAGTGTGAGGAGATATGCTAAATAAACCACTTGAATTGTTATTCAAGATGTCACTGGAGAGAGACAAAGTATCAAGAGAATAGAAAAGGGCAAACATCATATATGTATTAAGAAAGGAGACTGGGAACAGGTGTTGAATTCCAAACTGGTCTCACTACTGAGTGTGGTATTTAAGGTTTTGGAAAAAAGATTATTAGAAACAAAGCAGATGATTTTCTATAGAGGGGAAATTTACTAAGTGAGAGACAGAATAGTTCTAGGGAAAGAAATCATATGTAGCTAACCTCTTAAGAGTTCTATGAAAGAGTGAGCTCAAATCTGGACAAATGAGTTGGCTGAGTGGGTTATCTGTAGTATTTAGATCTCCAGAGAGCATTTGACATTGTACAGCATGGGAGGCTGATTAAGAAGCTGAATCATCAGGTAGGAGTAAGGAGAAAACTTTTACTATGGACAGAACATTATCTCAGTGGGAGAGAGCAAAGTATGCATGTTAAGGGAGCCTTTTCAAAATGGGTTGAGGTGACCAGCAGAGTGTCACAAGGTTTGGTTCTGTGACCATCACTCTTCTTGATCTATACTGATGACTTGTCTGAAGATATGGAATTTTAACTGATTAAGTTTGCAGATGATGCAAAATCTATAAGACGAGTGAAAAGCGAGGAGGGTTGCAGCAACTTACAAGGGGACCTAAACATACTGTAAAGCTGGTCAGAGACATGGTTGATTAAATTCAGTCTGATCAAATGTAAAGTAATGAGGATGGGACAAAGCAATAGATGGCCTCAATATGATTATTACCTAACAAGACCTCAGTTCCAGGATTGTGTGCGAGAAATGGCTGGGAAGTTGACATTGTCCCTAACCTGTCTCTACGAGTCCCATATTAGGAGAACAGTCAAGAAGGCAAATGGTTTGCTGACAAACATCGGAATAGCTTTCAAGCACATGGATAAAGAAGTATTTAGCAAGCTGTTCATATCTTACATAAGGCCAAAACTAGAATATGCTACTCAGATGTGGTCACTGCACCTAAAGAAGCACAGTGAGCTCATGGAGGTGGTCCAGGGAAGGGCAACAAAGAAGGTACCAGAATTAAGAAAGCTAAGTTACAAGGAAAATCTGGAGGCTTTGAATTTACCCACACTGGAAAGGAAAAGAGTTATGGGTTACCTGATCACAACCTTTAAGTTTTTAAAAGAGATTGATGATGAGGACAGTAAACAGTTCTTTGAAAGACATAGGGACAGAGCAACTATGGAACATAACATGAAATCAAGGAAGAAACTTGTTGATAGGGGTATAAAGAAATACTTTTATAGTATAAGAGTGGTGGATGAATGAAACAGAATTAATCAAAACGTGTTTAAAGCAGAAAGCATACATAAATTTAAGAGGTTGCATGACAGTAGGGAATGTTCAAACAAATGCAAAACTCCCTCCCCATACATTATGAATCGGTAATACACAACACTTAAAGAAGTACAAGGAACTAATGAAGAAGGTGCAGAGAGGAGCAGAATACCAGAATAAGACAGCTGATAAACAGGGAAAGGCTAGAGGCCTTACATTTCCCCAACATGAAAAACAGATAGAGGGGTTACCTGATCACAACATTAAAGTTTTTTACAAGAGATTGATGATGAGAACAGTAAACAGTTCTTTGAATGACGTAGAGACAGAGCAACTATGGAACATAACATGAAATTAAGGAAGAAACTTGTTGATAGGGGTATAAAGAAATACTTTTATAGTATAAGAGTGGTGGATGAATGAAACAGAATGACTCAAAATGTGGTCAATGCAGACAGCATACATAAATTTAAGAGATTGCATGACAAGAGAGAATGTTCAAACAAATGTAAAACTCCCTCCCCATACAGTATAAATAGGTATTACACTACACTTAAAGTACAAGAAGCTAATGGAGAAGGTGCAGAGAGGAGCAGAATACCAGAATAAGACAGCTGATATAAAGGGAAAGGCTAGAGGCCTTACATTTGCCCAACATGGAAAATAGAGTGAGGAGTGACTTGATCACAACCTTTAAGTTTCTAAACCAGACTCATGATGAAGACAGTGAACAGTTCTTCGAAAGATGTAGGGATACAACAACCTGAGGATTTAACAAAATCAAGGAAAAAATTTGTTGAAAAGGATGTAAAGAAATACTTTTATAGTATAAGAGTGATGGGCGAGTAGAGTAAACTGAATAAGGATGTGGTAAATGCAGAGAATGTTCATGGAATGTTGAACCATGAGTGTAAAACTTTCCTGAACAATACAAGCAAATAAATACAGAGGGCTTCCAGAATTATGGACCTCCGTGGTGCAGCGGTTAGCGTCCCTGACCGTGACGCATTCACGGGCCGCCCAGGGTCGAGCGCATAG